>RCUC01138597.1:0-54156 GCA_003697995.1 Taxidea taxus jeffersonii | reverse complement strand
ATCACTGGGCATCAGGGAAATACAAATCAAAACCACAATGAGATACCACCTCACACCAGTCAGAATGGCTAAAATGAACAAGTCAGGAAATGACAGATGCTGGCGAGGATGTGGAGAAAGGGGAACCCTCCTACACTGTTGGTGGGAATGCAAGCTGGTGCAACCACAGCATGGAGGTTCCTCAAAAAATTGAAAATAGAGCTACCTTATGACCCAGCAATTGCACTACTGGGTATTTACCCTAAAGATACAAATGTAGTGATCCAAAGGGGCACGTGTACCCGAATGTTTATAGCAGCAATGTCCACAATAGCCAAGTTATGGAAAGAACCTAGATGTCCATCAACAGATGAATGGATAAAGAAGAGGTGGTATATATATACAATGGAATAATATGCAGCCATCAGAAGAAATGAAATCTTACCATTTGCGACGACATGGATGGAACTAGAGCGTATTATGCTTAGCGAAATAAGTCAACTGGAGAAAGACAACTACCACATGATCTCCCTGATATGAGGAAGTGGAGATGCAACGGGGGTGGGAGTTAAGGTGGTAGGAAAAGTAAAAATGAAAGAAGATGGGATCGGGAGGGAGAAAAACCAAAAGAGACTCTTAATGTCATAAAACAAACTGAGGGGGGTGGGGGGAAGAGGGGTTGGGTGAGGGTGGTGGGGTTACATCATATGTTTAAATAAAGCTTAAATAAAGTAAAAAAAAAAAAAAAAAGTGACCCGCTTCCTCAAATGGTGGAACGGAACCTTTTTTTTTTAAAGATTTTATTTATTTAGTTGACAGTCAGAGATCACAAGTAGGCAGTGAGGCAGGCAGAGAGAGAGAAGAAGGGAAGCAGGTTCCCCGCTGAGCAGAGAGCCTGATCCCAGGACCCTGAGCAGAAGGCAGAGGCTTTAACCCACTGAGCCACCCAGGCGCCCCCGGAACCTTTTTTTTGATCGCGGATGACCAGCATGAGAATCTACAACGTGCAATATAGGGGAGGGTTTTCCCATGGGAAAATTTCTCTTGAGTTCTGAGGGAGCCTCCCAGCCCTGCAGGGGTCTCACCAGGGGTGATTCCATTGGGCCAGTCCTGGCCAGAGGCTTGGGTGTGGAATGGAATGATGATATAATTCCATGCAATATATATAATTATATATATAAATTACACAATCTTGCCAATTCCAGAACGAGTAGATGCACAAAAAAGATTGATAAATTCTTACTGACCATTTACTTGTTAGAGTGGCCTGTAATCTTGAGCCTTGTAAGTTACAACCATCTGGTTCCCTTACTGACTAAAACAGATCCCCAAATGCCTCTCATTTTGTGATTTCTCACTCTATAAAAAAATGGAATTTGAAACATTATTTATAAGAAAATATGTAATGTGTTTCTATTTTATTTGTTCACATTTTACTTATTTAATAGAAATGAGGCACATATGTAAAAGGACCTAACCCCTTTTCTTTCCTACCAGGTTCCTTGCAGGGTGATGGTTTAATTAGACTACTACAGTTGTCATCCATATATACACAAAATACAGTGTATTTTGCAGCCTGTCTTTTGGATATAGCTTCAGCATCTGCCACGATTAGTGATTTCAATTACATATCTGGGGAATCACGTGAATGCCTTATTACAGTGTATTTTTTTTAGAGATAAAGAAAAGACTAATGAAATAGTAATAAAGAAAAAAATAAGGGAGGATGTAAAATTGAGTATAATTACTAAGTTTTCACTTGATATCGCTACTAAAATAAACTTCCCCTTTAAATCCTCTTCCCCCAGATGCTTTAAAATACTCACACACACGGAAGGTTTGTTTTTCTTCTGTTTTTCCCTTATCCCACTAATATAGCATCAAAACATAACACCAATTGCTTTGGTGATGTTAAAAAAAAAAGTAACGTTTGTATCTAAGTAACCCTGTTGTCTTTCCATCTGAGCTTCTCTTTTAAAGCTGCTTAGTTTTGTATGAGATTTGCTCGTAAGTCAGGTTTTATGAATCAAGAAAACTCTGTATGGTCTTGCTAAAGCAGCATGTGCTGCTAATTTCTTTTTACACTGCCACTCTCTGAGACACATGCACACACTTGTGGGTATAAGCACATACCCTATTAGCTTTTTATACTTAATAGGGCCCTTGGCATTTTTGAGTCGTAGACTAATTTGTTTTATTTTGCCTCCCTTCTGTTGTAGTCAGGAAAGTGAGTTGCCTTAAAGTTAAGTGCCCTGTGATCATTCTGCATGAAGGGCAAGACACAAGTCCTATCATCTGATTGATTAGGTACTCTCCTCCCTGATCTGTTCTCTTGGCCACTGGAATTTAAAGAGGAATGGGAGTTGGTTTATCATTCACAGGATATTTTGACTGTGCCTTTACCTTCCCCAGCCCATTAAGCTCATAGCTCTTATATTCTTCAACAAATATTTAAAACTGAGGGGGCTGGGTAATTCATTCAAGGGAGCTTTGCCAAGGTGGTCTGTTGTATCTCTTGCATAGCATTATCACATAACCAAGTATTAAGATTCTATCTAAATTAATTTCTTCCTCAAGATTCTTACATCAATGCTAAAGAGAGGTGGTGCTACTACATCAGTTTCCTTGGAACTGAATGATTAGATTGTGTTTTTCTCAACTGAATGTGAATTGAGGTCACATTTTGATGATAAGAGTCAATAGTATTTAGTAATCTCCCCACCTGTCGGATGTTATTTGGAAGTTCTACCTTGGTTCTCCTTGTCATCTTTAGTGGCTTGAAAAAGCTAATTTAGTTCCTAACATAAGAAGAAGTTATGGCTTAATCATCAAAATAAATTAATAATAGAGTTAAAATACTACAGGATGTGCCTACATTTCTGTCAATGTTGACCCATTGAATTGTGCATTTGTATAATCAATATACAAATGGATTATAACATGTAAATACCATTGTGTGTGTATCAAGGTTTTATTTTTAAAGCACTTCTGTATTTATGTATTTTATGTATTTATAACATATTTTTAAAATAATTCATATAAGGTCAATTGTCATAGTACATAACATATTTATTATTATTGGGACTCATTATTACATTACTAAAATACAGGTTATTTCTCCCTGTACATAATTTTGCTATTATTTTTATGAAGAAATATGCTTTAGTAGCTTAATAATACTATGCTTTCAAATCCATAACTAAACAGTGAAAACTTCATTTGCACACCAAGGTCATTTTTTACAATTTGAAAGTACTGTGTGTACATGGTTTGACTATGAGAATCCCAGATCAAAGTGTATTAATTCATTTTTAAAAACACTTCAGTTTCTGTCTTTACAATATTCTCTTTTAAAAACCACCACTGGCTTTCATTGCTCTTTCCCTAAGCCTCATATTCCACATTTTTTACTGTGAGGTTTTCCATTCTGTTTCCCCTTTCCCTCCTTTTATTCCAGCCAGCAGTAATTTTATCTGGACCAGTTCTTGAAGTAAAAGATGAGATTATAGGGGTGCCTGGGTGGCTCAGTGAGTTAAAGCCTCTGCCTTCAGCTCAGGTCATGATCTCAGGGTCCTGGGATCGAGCCCCACATCGGGCTCTCTGCTCAGCAGGAAGCCTGCTTCCCCCCCGCCCCGCCTGCCTCTCTGCCTACTTGTGATCTCTGTCAAATAAATAAATAAATTCTTAAAAAAAAAAAAAAGATGAGATTATACATCAATTATAACAACCAGCTTGTTTTTCCCTATCTTCCTAAAGCAAAAATTAGGCATTCCTTGTAAACATGGTACCCTATTAGATATTATTAAAGAGATATTTAAATAAAGGAATTATTGATTTCAAGGGCTCTAATACACAACTATTACACTTCCTTCCCAGTAATTTTTAGAACCTATACCTCTGAAATAATCTGTACTTACCATTGTAACAAAGTAGGGCCCTTCTTGAAGAGTAAAGCAACACCTGAATGAAGACGTATCTATCTCGAATCTTCACCATTCTGTAATGGTGGCATATTAGGCTTCTGTGTTCTAAAAGAGTTAAACTTTGTTGTATTGAAGTGTAGAGGGCCTCTCATCTGCTCAGATTGATCTAAATTTTCTAGGCTAGATTTGTCATGATTTCTGGGCTACAAATATGGAACCAGAGATCAAGCCAGTGAAATTTTATGAATATGACTTATGAGCATCTGGCTAACTACTGAGATCAGGCCTCATAGAATGCTGGGTCCAGAAATGCATAATTATTTGAATACCTGTAGACTATGAGACTCCAACAGACTGAGAAACATAAATTAACTTCCACAACATTGATATTAAACAAAAATAAGAATGTCTAGATTTGTTTAACTTTCTAAGAGAACATTGTACCATAGTGATTTTTTAAAAATATGAATTTAAATTCTCAACATGCATTCACAAGCAAACTTTGAAACTCTTAACTACTCTGATTTTGGTGTTCCCCTCTTTGGAATGTATATAAATTTAATATCTCCCCTGTAGGGTTATATAAGGATGGTATATTATATATAAATTTATATATATTTTATTTTACTTACATAATCATATATTTAATATACTATATGATATATTCTCTATATGGAGAAAACATATTTATATATAACATATTTACTATATAATTGTATTATATATAATTTCAGCTAGTTATTAATTAAAATATTTATTAAGCTTTTATTCTATATGTTGGATTCTATTCCAGAAGATAGAAATGCAACTGTATACAAGACAGAAAAGGGCCTTCCTTCTCTGGAGCATATGGTTAAGATATGGAGATGGAAAATCAGCAATTAAATAAATAAGATGATTTCAGACCATGATAAATATTGCACAGACAACAAAACATGAAAATGTGAAAAGAGAGACTCAGGTGGAGGTAAGACTATTTCAGAGTGGATGGTCAGGAAAGGCATTGGAGATGAGATCTAGATAATATAGAGAAGCTTGGCATATGGGCATCCTGGGACAGACTGCTGCTACTGGGAGAGAGCACAGGAAGTACAAAATTCAGAAGTCATGTATGAGCGAGATGTGTCTGGAAGCAGGAAGGGCAAGTGTGACTGGCATCTAGCAGGTGAGGGATAGAATAATGAAGGATAAATTCTTGGAATTTCTATGATGCAAGGGTCTGAAGTCATGGGTTTTCATTCTTACTACAATGGGAAAGCAGTGGAGAGTTAAATAGGGAAGAGATGTTATCTGTTAAAGATCTCAGGGAAGAATTGGAGGGCTGCAGAAGGGAAATAAGCCTCAGTCATGAGGCCAGTTCAGTCATCCAGGTGACTTGGACTATGGTATTGTTTGTAGAGAGAAGTGGACAGATTAAGGATATATCTGTACCTGTGGGAGACAGGGAGGGAGATCAAGAATATGCTTTGGTTTATGACTTGATCACCTAGACAAATGAGGATTCCCATTTGCTGAGATAAAGCCAGTTGGGTCTTAACTCACTTTGAGATACATGTCACCCACCTAAGTGGAAATGATAAACAGTTGGATATATAAATCTTTGACTCAGGACTAAAAACGTAATAATGTGTGTAATCTGAATATAGGTAGTATTTAAAACCATAGGTCTGAATGAGATCGCCTCGAAAGACTATGTAGACAGAGGGGAAAAAAGAGAACAAAGGAACAAGCCTTAGAGAATCATTTTATTGTGAGATTGAGATTGAGCAGTAAAAAAGTCAGCAAAGGAAAAGGGAATGAAACAGCCAGTGAGATTGAAAGAAACCTGGAAGGGAATGTGTCACAAAAGAGAGAATGCCTCAAGAGAAAGGAAGTTGAATACTGCTGAGAGTCCAAGTCAAGGTAGGGCATAAAATTGATTTGACAAGACTGAGCTCACTGGTGACTGGAATAAGAGGGCCATCATTGGAGTAGTGGGGATGGAAATCTACTTGGATTTATTTCTCTCATAAAATATTTCTGCATAAAGAACCAGAATTGATCAAGTAAATGTCAAGAGCCCTCTTTCCTCTAAAAACGGAGGAAAAATTCTTAATTTCAAAGTATCTACTTTGTCATTCAGTGTGGTGTTTGTTTGAACCAAAGTGTTCTAAATTGTTATACAGATTGTGGCTTTCTTTAATATTTTAGTTATGTCTTTCTGATGTGGTCATCTTGATGAGTTACGGACGATACTCTGGAACCTTAACAATTAGAAATGGGGAATCCCCTATTCTCATCAGCAGTATATTCAAGATGAGTTACTTCTGCAGATGGCAAAGCTTATCCTTTTTTATGTTGATTCTTATTTGCCTCAATTTCAGATGGTGACATTTGCTGAATTTATTCCCGAATTCTGATGAGCTTTCTATTTGTAGCATGTAGCCTGATTACAATGAAAATAAAGCATTCTTGACTTTTGGGGGCCCTAGTTTGGATGGAAAAGACATTGAGAATTTTTTGAAACTTGCTTGATATCACCTCTACTCCTGTCACCTTTCTCTCATGCTGTCTTTATATATGAAACAACAACCATAAGTTACCTCCCTCTCTGCAGCCCACATGTTCCTCAAAGCTGTTCCAGTGAGCTGTGTATTCTTTTTCTGCCAAGTTTTCTGTCCCTTCCCGTGCTCCTGACATAATTCCTTTCTTCAGGATATTTTTTAAAAGGCATTGGAGGAAACAATAAATACTAGGTATTATGGAGTAAGTCTTTAGCTGTTGATGAAGATAACATCAGGTTGAATTTTCCAGAAATACTGATTGTCTTTTTTTTAAACAAGAGAACTCTAAAGAACATTCACTTTTCTAATTGACCAGGTTGTGTGCCTCTAACTACTGCATGCATTAAGTTGAAAATATAAGCAGTTATCAGAAATGCAGATTTCAATATTCTTTACATACTAAGTTTTCAACTTCTGCTAATTTCTCATAAAGGGAGTGCACAAGGAAGTAGATAGGTTTAGATATTAAAGAAAAGAATCTTTAGAACCATATTATAATAATTGAGTTATTTAATCTTCGTTCAATAATATCTTCAGATAATGCATACATATTTTTACTCAAAGTTGTACATATTTAAAAATTTACTCTACAATACTGTATGGGAGATAATAAAAATATTTAAAGCAAGCAACCCACATTTATGCTTAAAACATAAATTTTGGACAGCATTCTATATGCTGTACTCAGTAATGGTAGATTCAATTAAAGCTGTTTTGCAGAAATCCAGTGACAAAATATAATTGAGCTATGACTATGCAAACTTGTTCATCTGAATAAGTGTTTCCAATATTTATTTTAAACTAGAGAGGTAGGAGGTTTATGATCTAAGTTATGCCACTTTGAAAGCCCATTGAGGCAAAGTCAGTTTTTGTCTACATCCTTTTATACATTCCCTGACATATAGCATATGTTATAAGCTCTTAATAAATTCATAAGTACGGTGATGCTGTGTGAGTAGTAGACTGAGTCAACATGAGATAGATCAGAGCATCCTCCAAAGCCTTGCTCTGAGTGATTTCCTTCTGTCCTGTGTTTACATTCCCTCAACATCAGAGTTGTAATGCCTTACTGTGGAGGCCTCATAAATATATCCTGAATTAAATGATAGAAAGTATGTTTAAGGAAGACTTTTGCCATATTCAGTAAGTCATAGGGTATCTTTTATACTTTGTTAAATTGAACAACCATTTAATTTTGCTTATGTTCCTATATGATTAAGTCACACAGAGATGTGTTTATTTCTTTCCAAATACTCTAAAAGGCTAGATATTGGAAACTCGACAGCTTAGAACCTGAGGTTGTGAACTTTGCTGGGTCTATTAATACTTTTGTTCCTGTTTCCTCATTGATTAAATGAGGGTGAGAATTCTTTTCATATATATGTTATAAAACAAATAAAATCCCCATTGAAATTAGGTGAATAGGCCTAAAGTGCTGTTTCTAGTCATACAAGTGACTTTAAGCTTTCTTTCATGCCTAGAACATTTTTCTCAACTTTAGACTAAATGGGTTGATGATACCCGGCCCACAGTGTCAAGAAACTTAATTTTGCTGGATTTCAGAGCAGGCCCCTGATTCATGGTGGAAAACATAACCTCATTTCTGTTTTCACCAAGTTCAATTCTCTAAGATTTATTGTCACTGAGAAATAATAGAACCTAGTAGTTAAAACACCAGTTTCCAGGCTCTGATGCACATCTCTGTCATTTTTCTGGATGTTTGGCCTTTGACAAGTCTTCAGACCTCTTTGATCCTCTTCCTTGGAATAGAGGGAAAAAATTATGCTCACTGCATAAATTTGCTCTCAGGATTAAATGACATAATGCAAGTAAAGCACTTAGTGTGATTTCTAGCACATGGGCAATACTCAATAAGTATCGGTCATTGGCATTATTGTAGATTTACTCGATATTATAAAATAAAATCTTAGGAAGTTTAGCCACCATATTTAAGTAGAAAAAATAATCAGTGAGTTTCTTTCTTTGATACTACCTTGTTCTCAGAGATTTTCAACAAGATTTACCAGGAAGAATATCTGAGCCTTGGTGTAGAGGGCAGAAAGGTGGTGAGCCTTCTTTATAAAAAAGAAGATAAGTGGGGGGATGCCCACAGCAGTGACCACCAGGCTCCAGTTTCTCCTGACCCTACAGCCAATGATGAAAGCATGGTGGTATAGTTTGGAAAGATTCTGTGGGAAGTGAGATACAAGAGCTTGTAAGAAGTAGATGATCTAATTTGTTTATTTATCTATTTTTAAAACTATTTTATTTATTTATTTATTTATTTATTTATTTATTTATTTATTTATTTATCAGACAGAGAGAGAGCACAAGCAGGCAGAGTGGCAGGCAGAGGCAGAGAGAGAAGCAGGCTCCCCGCTGAGCAAGAAGCCCAAAGTGGGACTCGATCCCAGGACCCTGGGATCATGACCTGAGCTGAAGGCAGCGGCTTAACTGACTGAACCACCCAGACATCCCATAGATGATCTAATTTAAAGGTAAAATGGAGAAGAAATGCAGAGCCACAGAGAAGACTCAAAATGAAAGAGGATGAATGGTGTGTGAAAGTCCAGAACCAGGGGCAGAACAACATCAAAATAAAGCAGGGTGACCAAAACATATTATTAGTAAGCTTGACTATATAGAGGGTGATCAGGAAAAAACATTTACTAAAAAATCCTATTTCCTGTATGGATCCCACGCCCTGGATTTGTTTTTGTTTTTGTTTTTCCACCTTTTGTCAAAATCTTGGGCAGCCCCACTAGCTTTTCTGCCCTCCTTTAGTTGTAAAAACCTATTTCACTAATTAAAAATTTCCATCCAGTGAATACTTCCATCTTTTATCTAACTTAAATGTTCTTCCTCCCACTGTTCTTGACTATTTCAGGCAAGAAGATCTGCAGTAAGGGGCATGGTGGGTTTTCTTTTCTTCTTGTTTTCTCAGTCTCTCCTCTACCCCATGCTTGTTGTTGTTAGATTCCATCCAAAGTTGGAATGAAAAAGAGGTGAAGCATCTCACTAGATGGATAGAGTTGTGATGTGGCTGTGTGACCTGAATGCACAGAAATGTGTCCATTCCCTTCATTTCCCCAGACTCGCCTTGGTGTGGGATGTCTTTCTCAGAGCTCTTCTCTTTGAAGGTGGCTTGTGATTCTTTCCCTCTGCTTGCTAGATTCTCAGGGACCACTCCGGATTGGACTCACCCATCCCCTCCAGAGACACTTCTCGGAAAAACTCCTTTTAAGGCAGAACAATCTGATTTTCCTTCCATAGAGTCTATATTTGGCCCATAGGAGATTAGCCCCTGCCCTTTATTAAGTGGCAGAGTAGCCAGTTCTCCATGTAGCCCTCCCTCTCTTTGATCAGTCATCAGAAAGGGACAGCTTCAGTCATACTCTCTCATCTTCAGAATAAACTGGCACGAGCCAGAGACTACTTCCCAAGCCTTTCCAGCTCTATGCATCACATATCAAGCCCCCTCACTTAACTTGAAGTGGGGGGACACTACCTCTTCTCTTCCCTGTTGTGGGATATGGGGTGGGATGTAATAACACACTGAAGAATTCTCCAAAGAAATTCTCACTCTCAATTATTTTATCTCTCCCAATGAATTTTTTAAATTCTCCTATAGTTTGAAAATGGGCGGTAGGCTAGTTTTGGCAGAACTAATTTCATAATCTCTTCATACATCCTGTGTAGATGGTCTAGCATTTTCATTGAAAATGGAGGGCTATTTAGCTCCTCTTGTTTGTTCTCAGCTGCACCACACCACTCTTACACACTTCATATCCTCTCAGCCACAGGTGTTTCTATACCAGCACACTGCTGCAAGCAGGGCTGCATGAGTTCTAAGAAACTTCATGCAGAAGCAGGTTGCCATTGCCTCAGCACAGGCTGAAGCCAGGTGCTGGCCCTGCTAATAGACATGGAGGTGTGAGAAACCAGGGAACCCCATCAACACTCATGCATGTGTTGCCCTACAAGGCAGAAGTCAGTGGGAGATGTTAGACAAACTCTTTCCCCCTTTTTCATCTTTTTCCACGTAAGACAGTCTCTCCTAAGATGCAGTTTACCCAACTTAGAGGATAATTTGAAAAAATTGTTTATTTACTTGAGAGAAAGAGAGAGACCACAGGTGGTGGGGAGGGGCAGTCGGGGAGGGAGAAGCAGACTCCCTACTGAGCAGGGATTTCCCCATGCAGGGCTTGATCCCAGGACTCTGAGATCAGGACCTGAGTCAAAGGTAGGTGCTTAACCAACTGAGCCACCAAGGAGCCCCAACTTAGAGGACAGTTTGAAAGGTGAGACAATCAGTTGCCTTTAGCAATGGCCAGCTTCATCATGCATCTTTGCACTGGCTTTTTCTCATTCCCTGCTTCACTGCCATTTTCCTTACCTCAGCACCCTAATAAAGAAATACCATATAAGTCCTCAGCCTATAGTTCTGCTTCCTAGGGAACCCAGACTAGGTCCATGGCCTTCAAAACCTCTGCTGAAATCATGAGAAGCAGAAGAATTGCATTTAATATGCTGGTGCACATGCTTTCTGGGCTGGGGGAGTCATAGCTATTTCTTAAAGAAGGATAGACATGTTGTGGGAGAAGATTTAAGTAAAAGTATAGGGGCTTAGGATGAACAAGTCTTTTCTGGTTTTGACTGAAGTTATGGGAAGTCCAGAGAGATGAGGTTTAAAAAATTAAAGGAGGGTAAGTAACCTGTTGAAATGGTATTTAGATGTTAAATGTGGGTTTGGTGTTTGACCAGATTTCATTTTCTCTATGTAACTGTGACAGAAAAGGTGACAGAAACCTTGAGTGAGAAGAGAGCTTGGTGCACAAGTACAGCTTTAGTTTAGAGCCTCAGGGTGGGAAAGAGCATTGCTGAGATCATGCTATTTGTTAGTGACATCGCTGGTTTATCCTTATGTAGTCTAGTGCCCCTTTCACAGTCTGATCATTACCATACACTTAAATATTTCAGTAAATATATAATTAAACTATTATTATTTGAATTATTCCCAGTAGCCAGCCATACCTTGATAATTTCAAGATGAACATTTCAAAAAGATTTAATTATTTTATGTTTGAAAATTTTCATATTGTTCTTTATATACTTTTTTTTTAGAGAGAGAGAGAGAGAGCATGCGGAGAGGAGGGGCAGAGGGAGAAGGAGAGAATCTTTAGCAGGCTCCATGCTCATGCTCACGGGGCTTGATCTCATGACCCTGAGAAAATGACCTGAGCCAAAATCAAGAGTCTGTTGCTTAACCAACTGAGCCACCCAGATATCCCTTTATATATATATTTTTAAGTCCTGATGTCTAAGTGATAGGGTACATGATAGACATATAAGCAAAACAATATGTTTAACAAAGCAAATGAAAAATTAGTACTTAATTTTAATAATTTAGAGATGACTGGCTATATTGTGGAACTATATTTTTTTTAACGTCTAATGAGTTGTATGTCTCCATAGTAAATCTTAGGTAAATTGTTAATGATTCAGACTGTCAAGTTACTAGTTTCTTTTGCACTTAAAAAATCTGTTTTTTTTTCTGGTAGATTTAACTATATACCTATCTTCACACACACAGGTGCTCACACACACACACACACACACACGATTTACCACTTACTTCTTGGAAGTAAGATTCAGGCACATACACTTTATAAAAGTTTATGGTATTATTCAGGTTCGAGCCCATGCTTCTCTTAAAATTAATTTTAGTTCTTTAATCAGATATTTCTGCCCAAACCTACTACTTAAAGCCCTATTCTCTTTAGATTAGGAAGAATGGAAACACAGTTCACTTCTGTATGGTCTTTAATGATGTAACTTTTATTTTTAAGACTGGCACAGCATTCCCTAAAAGGTGTTCAATTAGAAAAAACTGATGTGAAAATAGATGTTCTTGGGACAGGCAACAATTACAGGGAAGGACTATTGTAGATCAGGAGCCATGGTGAATACTTTGCCAGTTCAGGCTTCGAGGAAAATGATTATCACATTTTGCAATGAAAATGCCTCAATTTACAGTGGGCATAATTTTTTTCTTAATTTTCTAGCAAACATTCAGAAATTCAGCTGTTTTCAAAGAACCTATTTTCTCACTAAACATTTTTCTAATTCATGAAAAAGAATTACTGAGAATTGCCCGACTATATAGTAGTAATCATAGACCACCCAAGCATGGTTTTTACAAGGCCAAATTTACAAAAGAATGCTGCTGCCTGAGGTTATCAGAAGGAAAATAAGTGGCTGTTTATTAAGTTATAACTATGAAAAATAAAAGTGGCCAGTCATTCTGGATTTCATTGGAATAACTACACTTATCTATGACTCATGATCCTTTTTACCAAAATATTTAATGAGCTTTTCAGTGTTATAAATGAAGACATAGGTGGGTAAAAACAAACCAGCTCTGCCTGGACTACAACCCCATATGCTATAGGCAGAGGGAGTTATTCATTTCCACTGAAATGCACAGAAGTTCAACCATAAATCTAACACACATTGCATGTCTTTATAGGTGCAAATTGATAATCGGACATCAAAACAATGAAGTTATCCCATTGCAGAGGTGCAAATTAGCAGTCAGATTACAGATACCAGCAAGGGAGAAGACAAAGGGAAAGGAGCACATGATAGAAACTTCTATTGTTGCTCTCTTCCAGAGAGCCTATATTTGAAAAAGGAAACACCATAGAAAAAAACAGAAGGCATTCTAAGGATTATATTTCCTATGACTGCTCTCTATGGAAAGCATGTCTTTTGTCTGTAGTGTATGAATTGAAGATATATCTCAACTCTCCATTTTAAATGGCCCCAAGTGACTATAAAAATTAAAGAATGAAAAAAGATAATGCAGTGATAATATTGTGTAAGCACTTATACTAAACCCTTCAAAATGAATGAGACTGAGGTATTAGCTTTGATAATTGCTGCAAAAGCAGGTGCCTATTTTGGAAATAAGTTTTAAAAGTTATGATGTCCTCATGTGTTCACATTTCAAGGAGGCAAGAGTGCTTTGGTAGCTTTATACTGATGTGTTAAAAATTCCACTAGAGACTTAGAAGACTTGGGGTCCAGTCTTATTATGACAGAATTGGTCTTTTTATTAAATTATATATATAAGTAAAACATGAAGATATGGAAAAAAGGAAAAATATATTGGACCCATCTAGAAAAAAAAAAAAAAAGATGACTAACCCTTATGCCAACAGGAAGAGGCTGAGCATTACCAGAAAAACAACTATAAAGACACTGTAAATCAAACAGCATAGAGTTTAGAACATCAAAAACTCAGAAATTTTCATCTATTATTAATTATGATAAAAAATTCTATCTCAGAATATTTTACACAGCAACTGTTGCAAAGAAAATCTACATCTTCCTGAGCTGAAGAAAGTTGGAAATAAGAACTAAAGCTCTAAACTTCCAATGAAATTGGATGGCCATTAATAAAATATTTCAATGTCTTTGTACATTTTTCTTTCAATTAAAAAGCCACATTTTAAAAGGAAGATAATTTATTATTTCAATGGCATTTGAATTTTTAATGGGACTACAATTAGAATCACCACATATAATGTGGGAATTTAGTGTAGGTTTCTAAAAAAATTATTTTCACAGTTAAATTGTATTTTTTCACCTATGTCACATGTAAGTGTACCTATGATAGAAATTCTTTAAAAAACCTCAGAAAAAAAATGGTATTATAAGCTTTATTCTGACTTGAAGATGAAAGACCTTTATTAACCTCTCTATTAATCTTTTTATTAACCTTTTAAGTAAGCTTCTTATTAGCCAACATAGGCAATGACAGAGTAGGCTTCCTCACACTACCTTCAATGGTCTTGGAAGAGCTAATTAGTAGAGTGCAGCACAACTAGACTTTTCTTTTCTGTATCCCTTCCGCATCAACAGATTTGTATCCACTTAACAGCTGTATTCTAAGTAACAACATAACCTTATCTTTCCTGTATCCACATCTGTAACAGATTTTTCTGGTAATGGAATGATGAAGGAGCATACATCAGGGCCAATCTCAAAAATTCAGGAAAACCCTACAATCTTTGCTTTGGCTGCAAAGCCCTATGTGGAGTTGAGTTTTCTAATGTGATGTAGATTTGAGATTAGAAGGGGAATGTGTACACACACACACACACACACACACACACACAGGAATATAGATCTGTTACCATATAAGTAGTTTTGCCAAGAATTCAATGAGTATGATTCTTCTGGATACAAAATCAGTAGCACCAGGGATTCTAGAGGTAGTAAGTTTGTAATAAATGGTTGTTAATGTGGCCCCTAGGTGGCATAGTCGATGGGGCATCTGACTCTTGGTTTCGGCTCAGGTTGTGATCTCAGTGTCATGAGATCGAGCCCTGCATGAGCTCTGTGCTCAGCATGGTATCTGCTTGAGATTCTCTCTCCCTCTGCCTCTCCTGCTTGTGTGCATGCTCTCTCTCTCTCAAATAAATAAAATTTTAAAAAAGTCATTGTTAACTGGATGGTAAAATCTTAGCACTCCAACTCAGAGCATAGTTGATGAAGAACCCTATAAAACTAGAGCTCCCCTGGGCTGACCACACTGTGTTGAGAAAATCACTAACCTTCCTGAATTCACAATTTCCTCATATATACACAGTGATACTAATACTATTGATAACTACTTAGCTCAACCTTTCAGTTTCAGTGACTTACATGTAAAAATGGGATAAGATTTACTTCATTCAGTTGCTGAGAGAATTAATGAACAGTGTCTAATATAGTGTAGGAAAGTCTTAGACATTCAATAAATTATAATTTTATTAAAGTTCCTACAAATAGTTAAAAAGTACTTAAGTTGTTAACACCACATTTATAATATATATTTCCTATACTTGGCAAGATCACTACCCCTTTTAAAACTGCTCTCTACAGATTTTTATCATGGAAGAATAATGATACTCAAGAGAATATGGTCTTTCTAATAAATTAGTGGAATTAAATTTAAAACTGAACTTTACTAAGCAAAAAATGATTGTGGAACACAGGTGGAACTATCTAACCATTTAATAATAATATAGGGCATAATCATTTAACAATGTATTATTATCAATCCTAATAAACATATCAGGATGTAAAAATTTTATTATAATGATTTATCCATATTATGGAAATTATAATAAAAAAGCTAGAAAAATCCATTTTATATTTACCATATCAACTGTGTAAATGGCTCAATAGTAAGTTTAATGTTACCAGTAAAATGGGAGGCAAATATGATACAAAATAATTTGTTTAAATTGAAAGGAGAGAAATAAGGACAAGAGTAAAAAC
Source organism: Taxidea taxus jeffersonii (assembly GCA_003697995.1). Taxonomy (NCBI): domain Eukaryota; kingdom Metazoa; phylum Chordata; class Mammalia; order Carnivora; family Mustelidae; genus Taxidea; species Taxidea taxus. Next base: position 38,381 of record RCUC01138597.1, on the reverse strand, counting down.
TTACAAAAAAAAAAAAGAAAAGCTGTTCTGGAAGTATTTTTTCAGTTATTTCACCATTTAAGATTTAAGCTTCATAAAAATATAGGACACATACAGAGGTGTACTGGATTTAGGTCTTGGATTTGGGTAATCTCAGTGGGCACAATAAAAAAGAATGCAGATAAACAGAGGCTCTTGGGAAAGTCCTGATAGTGTTTCATCCCCCTGAGTTTGATGAGTAACACTGTATGTGTGTATATATGTAGGTGTATGTGTGCATTCCACCATTAGAACAGCTACATACAGGGACGCCTCGGTAGCTCAGTCGGTTGAGTGGCTGACTTTTGATTTCGGCTCCAGTAGTGAACTCAGGGTCATGGAATCAAGCCCCACGACAGGCTCCATGCTAAGTGTGGAGACAGCTTGAGATTCTCTCTCCCTCTCCCCCTGCTTGTGCTCTGTAAGTATGTAAGTAAGTAAATAAGTAAGTAAGTGAGTAAATAAATAAATAAAATAGGGATGCCTGGATGGCTCCATGGGTTAAAGCCTCTGCCTTCGGATCAGATCATGATTCCAGGGTCATGGGATCGAGCCCTGCATCGGGCTCTCTGCTCAGCAGGGAGCCTGCTTCCCCCTCTCTGCCTGCCTCTCTGCCTGCTTGTGATCTCTGTCTCTCTGTCAAATGAATAAATAAAATCTTAAAAAAAAATAGAATATCCACATACAATGTGAGCATTTACATTTATATAGAATCTGTGGTTACAAAAAATGTTAAGTTTACCTCAAAACAATTTGCAGATAAACAGCTAGCCTGTTTGGGGGGAAATTTATTGCTTTCACATGTCATCTCAGTTAAGGGCTGAGCAGTGAATAGAATCTCCTCAAAGTTGGTCTAATGTGACCCTGAAGGCAATAGTAGTTACTTTCACGGACTAGTTTTAGGTGTTAACCAACTCAGAGGCAATGAGCAGCCACTTCTGGCAATGCACTGGCCCAGACCTTGAGTAATTGTAATTTTTTAGATGACTTTCTGAATGATGATATGGACTCATATATAAAGATAATGCCTTGTCATGTATAACACTTCCAATGTTTAACACATATTTATGTCCATTATCTTATTTAACCCTTGTAACAATCCAGTGTATAGGGAACATAAGTGTCATCAGGTTCACTTTACAGAGAAGGAAATCAACATGTCCACAGACTGAGGGACTCACTTCTAAGAGACCTAGAATTTCAGTTAGAGCTGAGTCCCGGCAACTCCTAACTGTACAGACAGACACTGATCAAACTTGCTTTAATCTTAGCATTTGTAGCTAGGTTACATGTAGGTTTTTATTTATGTAAATTGGTGTGATTCAGCTTATTAAATGACTAAAATACAAGATTTGCAGTTTATTCATTCAGCTTTTCATTTGTCTCAGGACATAAAAATACTCTAAGGGGCTGTTAAAATAAAATTTCAATACTAACACTTTGCCTCAATTTATTTTTCATTGCGTTTACTCTTTAATCATTCCTTCACCCAATTCTTTCTTTTCTTATGTGGTTAGAACATTTATTTCACCCTGTTGTTAACATATTTAACTCTCTGCCGAGATGGCGTCCACCTTCAGAACACAGGTTATATTTAGCCTTTTGGGCACGTTCAGTGAATGTGTGGAATAAGATAGTAGCTAGTGCTTACTATGGGCTGGTCACTGTACTTAGAAATTCTGAATGTGTTAGTTCACCTGATCATCAAAACAACTCTTTGAGGGAGCTACAGTGATTAAATCCATTTACAGCTCAGTCAGCTGACACATAAAAAGGTTCTCTTCCTTGCCTAAGATCAGTTATAGACAAAGCTGTAACACCAAACCAGGCAGTCTGACTCTGGGTCCTCTGATGGTTGAATCAAGGGTAATAATAAGAATAGCTAATGCTTTTATAATGTTACTATACCAGATACTCTTCTAAGCACTTTATATATATCAACTTATTTTTTCCAAATATGTCCACATTGAAGTGGCCACCATCTTCAAGTGTTATTGAGGCATCATTTTCCCCAATGAGACCAATATGCTTGCAACTTCTGTAACATCTCCATCCATGACATTGAGTGGGCAGCACTGTTACTGGGCTCTTGGGAGTATTCCTGGACCGTTCCTACACCAGGATGGCTAGCAGTGGCTTAGATATACAGAAAAGCACCTGTGAACACTATACAAACATAATCTATTATCTCCAGCTCAACTTCCCCTTAGTCAGATCCTCAAAATTTCTAAAACCACTCTAAAGCTACTCAGATGATCAGAAAGTTATATGGAGGATGTGAATAGAATAGAAAAAAGATAGCAGTCTTAACCAATTGCTGCTAAATAATTCATAACTTTGCAAACTTTACATATGGTAAAGTGAACACATTTCTAGGGTCACTTTCAAGGCCCTGAAGGGTCCATTGCAAGTGAGAGGTGTTAAAACTCAAAACTCATCTTCATGGTAATTTTGCATCCATACTTTAGTTAGGTGGACTTTTTCTGTCTTATGTTCTACCTTGTGTTCTCTTATGTACCTTCTATAACAAATAATAATATTTATTTATTTATGATTTAGTTCATTTATTTGACAGAGAGAGACACTCAGAAAGAGACACACAGAAAGAAGGATCACAAGCAGGAGCAGAGGGAGAGGGAGAATCAGGCTTCCTGCTGAGTAGGGAGCCTGATGCGGACTCGATCCCAGGACTCTGGGATCATGACCTGAGCCAAAGACAATGGGGACTTTGTAAATATGAGAGCAGCCTTGCAAAAGGTGGAGGAAGCAGACTAAGTTTGGGTGCCAGCTACCCAGTGAAGATGCATATCACTGTTGATATACCCAAATCCTTTATTCATGTAAGGTAGGCACCGAGTCATCCAAGCTGTGTGCAGGACGGGCTTAGGACAGTGCCTGCCACTGGATAAAACACTAATGTTAGTTGAATAAATACATTATTGAGATTACTATTGTTAAAGTTGCCTACAAAGTTTTCATGAGCATGAAGTTGCCAAGATACTGAAAGGCCAAACATAAAACTCAAAATAGGGATCCTTGGGTGGCTCAGTCAGTTAAGCGTCTGCCTTCAGCTCAGTTCATGATCCCAGGGTCCTGGAATGGAGACCCAGGTTGGGCTCCTTGCTCAGCGGGGAACCTGCTTCTCCCTCTGTCTGCTGCTCCCCATGCTTGCCGCTCCCCTTGCCTGCCTCTCCTGCTTGTGTCCTCAATCTCTTTCTCTGGCAAATAAATAAATAAAATCTTATTTTAAAGAGCCCACAAAATAGGTGGCAACCAGGAAGACTAATGCTGGAACAATGAACAGAAGCAGCAGGATCTGCAATGAGATATAAAACACAAAGCACAGGGGGCAAATGGGGAGAAAACATATGAGAGTGAAAAGAAAAAGTCAAAGTTAGGCCTGAAGAAGGAGAAAGGCTTATAAAGTTAGCTTCAAAGTACCCTTTGGATGAGAAAGAAATTACAGCAGACAACATACATATTAATGAAGCTGAAACAATATTGAACAACAACCCATTATCATTACCTAGATTAGAAGAAAAGACAAGATTAACACCTCAGACATCACTGGGATGGAATAAGAATCAGGCTTATCAACAAGCTCTCACCTTCCTCCCACTTTCTGCATCTTTCCTAGAAAGGCTGAGAAAAAGACGTTTAAGAAAATTAACTCTGAAAAACTGTAGCTGTAGTTATAAATTTTGGTAATTGCAGTGAAGTGAGTAAGAGCATTAGCTTAGGGTAAGGGATAAAATGTGTGTAAAATCTCAAGGAAGTACTTATATGCTTCCAGAAAACCGGAAAGCAGGACCATAAATGGGTAAAGAGTGAGGAATAAAGGAATTGCAGAGGAAAAGGGCTGTGATCTTTACTCTATAAAGGAAAGAGAAAAGAGCCAAATATTTCATGTTCTTTTACTGAAACTCAAATGCTTAATCTTCATTCCTTTCTGTGCCTTTTCTACAAATCTCTTAAATATTTTGTGATAAGCCTAAGAATAGAGATTATACTTTCATTAGATAACTGTATTCAGACTTCTCAAATTGCTGTTCCCTTATAGTGCAGTCAAATTTAAATCTTCCCATACTACAGATCTCAGTGGATAAAAATAAATTCCAGAGGGAAAGACAGGAGGAGAGTCAGTAGAACCAGAGCCCAGCCAGATGAACTGAACCAACTAAGCCCAGCCCAGATCAACTGATTCCTAACTCATCCTCAGACAAGAGACTGAGCTGGACCCTATCACAACAGCCCAGCAGAGAGGCCAGCCTAGAGCAGCAGAGCCTGGCCACCATGTCGATGAATGAGCTACACTGGTGCCTTTTGGTGTATCCCATTGATTTTGTCATTATGACTAAGCTTACCTGGTACAATACTAAACTATTTCCAAAGTGTTTATATCAGTTTAAACTCTCACCAGCAATGCATGAATGAATGTTGTCATTGCTCTAAATTCTTGACAACATTATCACTGTCTATCTGTTTAATTTGAGGCACTTTGGCTTGTAATAATTTTTATTTGGGCGTTATTTTCTATCTTCCTGACAACAAAAGAGCACCTTTTCATACCTATGTGGCCATTTTGACATCTTTTTTTGTGTGTGAAGCATTGTTCAAGCCTCTTGCCCATTTTTCTGTTGCATTGTTTGTCTTATGGTTTTTGAAATTCTTTTTTTTTTTAAGGTTTTATTCATTTATTTGAGAGAGAGGGATAATAAGTGGAGTGGGGGAGGGGCAGAGAGAGAGGGACAAGCAGACTCTGCTGAGCAGGAAGCCTGATGCAGGACTCCATTCCAGGACACTGGGATTATGACCTAAGCAGAAGGCAGATGCTTAACTGACTGAGCCATCCAGGTGCGCTGGTTTGTTGAAATTCTTCATATATTCTAGACCTAAGGCTGTTTTAAGTTGTATGTATTAACAAATATCTTCCTTTCTGTGGTTTGCTTTTTCACTCTTGATTTGTGTCTTTTTTTTTTTTTTAAGATTTTTATTTATTCATTTCACAGTCAGAGATCACAAATAGACAGAGAGGCAGGCAGAGAGAGAGGAGAGAAGCAGGCTCCCCGCCGAGCAGAGAGCCCAATGTGGGGCTCGATCCCAGGACCCTGGGATCATGACCTGAGCTGAAGGCAGAGGCTTTAACCCACTGAGCCACCCAGGCGCCCCGATTTGTGTCTTTTTGTGATCAAAAGTTCTACTCTTACTATAACCTAATATAATGATCTTTTTGTTTATGGTTAGTATTTTTTAGAATTATTTTACTACAATGTGGGAGTAATGGTACTTCTCTGTATTATCTTTAAGAAATTTTGATATCCTTTTATATTTAGGTCTATAAAGCACCTGGGTTTCATTTTTGCTTGTAATTTGAGTGGGAGTTGATGTTCAGTATTTTTTGTCCATGTTCTATCCTATATTGTCTTAGCTACATTTTCTTAATATCTCCCACTGCTCTACCTTTCTGTACTCCCTTTTTCTTTTAAAGATTTTATTTATTTATTTGACAGACAGAGATCACAAGTAGTCAGAGAAGCAGAGAGAGAGGAAGGAAGCAGGCACCCTGCCAAGCAGAGAGCCCGATGCGGGGCTCGATCCCAGGACCCCAGGATCATGACCTGAGCCAAAGGCAGAGGCATTAACCCACTGACCCACCCAGGCACCCTTTTTTTGTACCCTTTTAATAAATCAGTTGATCATATATACATAGGTCTGTAATCTGTTCCATCGATCTGTCTATTCTTTCACTAATATCCTATTGTCTTAATTACTTTAGCTTAAATTGACAGCTAGCAGAAGTTCTTCCACTATTTTTCTTTTTCCATGATGTCTAATTAACCTTGTTTCTTTCAATTCACATACATGTGAGGATCGACTTGACAAATCACACACACACACGCACGCACACACAACCATCTTGAGATTTTTACTAGAATTGCATCAAATCAATAGACCAATTGAGTCTTCTAGTCCATGAATATTTATGTAAGTTTTCTTAGATTTTTCTCAACAGTATTTTCTAAAGTTCTGTGTAAGGATTTTGTACAACTTTTGTTAGATTTATTCCTAGATATTTTACTTGGTGGAAGTTTATTTTAAGTGGATTGTTAAAAGACATTAGTTTCTAATTATCTTTAATTCAGCAATATTATTAAGCTAATACTGTTTAAAAATTATCTATAGGTTTTACTGAATTTTCTTTGTGTTTGATCATTTCATCTGAAAAATGATAAAGCAATTTTTCTCATTATAGTCTTTCTCTATATATATTTTTCATTTTGCAGAATAAAAAACATTGTTTAGCTGTTGATATTTTGATAGGGATTACATTAAATTAAATTTGTAGAATGCCTTGGGTAGTATGGGCCTGTTTTTTTTTTTGGAGAGTGAGAGTGCATGGGTGTGCAAGTAGGGAGGAGGGACATAGGAAGAGAGAGAGAGAATCTTAAGCAGGCTCTACACTCAGCACGGAGCCTGACATGGGACTCAATCACACCACCTGAGCCAAAATCAAGAGTTGGACACTTAACTGACTGAGCAGCCCAGGTACCCCTTGGGTAATATAGACCTTTTAACAATATTTGTTTTCCAGTCCATGAGCATGGAATGTCTTTCCATTTCTTTGTGTCATCTTCAATTCCTTCCATCAACGTTTTCTAGTTTTCAGGTACAGGTCTTTCACCTCTTTCATTAAGTTTATTCCTAGGTATTTTGTAATTTTTGGTACAGTTATAAATGGGATTGTTTTCTTAATTTGCCTTTCTACCAATTCATTTTTTTTTTAAGATTTTATTTGTTTATTAGAGCGAGAGCGAGCTCAGACAGAGTGGTAGACAGAGGCAGAGGGAGAAGCAGCCTCCCTGCTGAGCAAGGAGCCCGATGTGGGACTCGATCCCAGGACGCTGGGATCATGACCTGAGCTGAAGGCAGCTGCTTAACCAACTGAGCCACCCAGGCGTCCCTCTACCAATTCATTATTAATGTGTAGAAATGCTGTGGATTTCTGTACATTGATTTTGTATCCTTTAACTTTACTGAATTCATTTGTCATTCTTAGTAGTTTTTTGATGGAGTCTTTAGGATTTTCTATACAGAGTATCTTGTCATCTGCAAATAATAAAAGTTTTACTTCTTCCTTACCAAATTGGATGCCTTTTATTTCTTTTTCTTGTCTGAATGCTGTGGCTAGGACTTCCAGTAGTATATTGAATAAAAGTAGCGATAGTGGACATCCTTATCTTGTTGCTGAACTTAGGGGGAAGTTCTCAGTATGAGAACTGTGGGTTTTTCATATGAGGCCCTTATTATGTTGAGGTATGATCCCTCTAAACCTACTTTGTTGAACATTTTTATGATGAATGGATGTTGTACTTTGTCAAATGCCTTTTCTATAGCTATTGAAATTATTACATGGTTTTTATCCTTTCTCTTATTGGTGTGATATATCATGTTGATTGATTTATAAATATTGAATCACCCTTGCATTCCTGGGATAAATCCCACTTGATCATGATGAATATTTTTAATGAATGAATTGTCAGATTTGATTTTATAATACTATGTTGAAGATTTTTGCTTCTAAGTTCATCAGAGATATTAGCCTTTCTTTTTTTGTGTGGTGTTTTTATCTGGTTTTGGTATCAGGGCCTCATAGAATGAATTTGGAAGTTTTCCTTCCTCTCTCTCTCTCTCTCTCTTTTAAAGTTTGAGAATATTAAGTATTAACTCCTTTTTAAATATTTGGTAGAATTCACCTGTGAATCTACCTGAACCTGTAGAATTTAGTAAAATCCACCTGTGAAGCTGTCCCGAACTTCTGTTAATTGTCAGTTTTTGATTATTGATTCAATTTCATTGCTGGTAATTGGTCTGTTTTCTATTTCTTCCTGCTTCACTTTTGGCAAGTTATATGTTTTTGGAGTTTATCCATTTCTTCTAGCTTATCTAGTTTGTTAGCATATACTTTTTCATAATGTTCTTTTGCAATCATTTATGTTTTTGTACTACTGGTTGTTATTTCTCCTATTTCATATTATTTTTGTTTTTAATACATTGTTATAACTGAGAATGGTCCTGCTTTTTCTATCCACTGAAAGATTTTGTGTGCATTTGACATTATTTTTACTTAAACATTTGGTAGAATTCACAGGTGATCCTATAATGTCTGGAATTTTTCTTGTGATCAATTTTACAGAGTCTGTTTCACGAATAGCTTTAAGAATGTTCATGTTTTCACCTTCCTCCTGTATACTTACATTTTGGATCTGTTTCTTTCAAACTGCATTTTAAAAAATTCAGTCTGAAAACTTTGCCTTTGAATTGAAACATTTAGTTCAATTACATTGAAATCAAATATTGTTTTTTTGCTTCATTTGTGTCAATTTCTATTTTTTTCTCACTCCCCTTGCTTTCCTATTTTTAGAATGATTATAAAATTTATTCCTTTCCTTCTTCCCTCTTTTAAGTTGGAAGTTATGTGCTCTTTTACTTTTTTTTATTGTTACCCTGCTGCAAGGTGCATCTTTTTCTTTTCATAATCTATTGTTATCTGATGCTTTGACCTCTTCCCAGACAATAAGTAATTTAAAATACCCTATATCAATTTACTTTTTTCTGACTTATGTGACATTTCAAAACTTATTTTAATTTTTATGTATATTAAACTGAATAGGGAAGTATATTTTTATTTTATAGTTAATATTCATTTTATTTACCCTTTACTCTTTTTTGCTTCTCTTTATATCTGGCTTTATCTTCAGACTTCCTTCTGAGATCATTGTCTTTTTGTTTGAAGACAACATTTAGGGAAGTTCTGCTGGTGAGAAATTCTCTTAGATTTATTTTTGAAAATATGTTTATTTTACCTTTATTCTTAGAGATTTCTTTTTTCAGTGTATAATTTTAGGATGGGAAGAATATTTATTTCTGGCTTTTGAAAAATACTATTACATTCTTTTCTGGCTTTGTTTCTGTTGAGAAGGCAGTAGTCAATTTAAATGTTATTCTTTTAACAAAATCTTTGCTATTCCTTTTAACTACTTTTTAAGATTTTCTCCTATCTGTGATGGACTTGAAAGTGACTTTCTTAGAGTATGTCTTGCTTGAGGTGCCTTGTGTTTCTTGGGGCTGTGGCTTGACATCATTCCTCAGTTTTGTATCAGCTGCTAAGTGTTTAAATTATCCTTGTGCTCTATTCTAACCCTAAACCCTGCTCTTCCACTAGTATTTCCCTTTTGAGTAATAGCACCATTTTTCATCCAGATGAAGCTATTCTTGATTTTTCTTTCTTTCTTTCTTTTTTTTTTTTTTTTGGTCACACCATATCCAATCTATCAGAAGCTTTGTTAGTGCTATTTAAAAAATGCCTTGGGACCAGGTCACGTCTCTCTTGTACACCTCTCCCACTTTAATCCATGATACAGTTGTTTTCATTGGGACAACTGCAGTGGACCCACCAGTCTCTGTTTTCTCTCCAATATTTCAACCCTTACACAGTAGCCAGAGGGAGCCTTGTTAAGTCCAAATCATATTATGTTACTCCTGTGTTCTGTCTTCCAGTGGTGTGTGTCCTCTCAAACTTGGATAGTCCTTATCACAGTGGACCACGAGAGCCTTCATAGTTTGTCCTCTGGCTGGCTTTCTTTCCATCCTTCATCCAATCACATTTACTCCAGACACATAGGATTTCTTGCTCCACCTGAAAAGTATCAAAAATGTTCCTGCCTAAGGCTTTTGTAGTATGGTTCCCTCTGCTGAAGCACTCTTCTAAGATTTTTGCATACCTTAAGGCTTTCATTCATTTCCATGTCTGACCAAATTTCACTTCCTCAGAGATGCCATCATCATCATTCTTTATCCTCTGCTCTGTTTTTCCTCTTGGCACTTTCATTACCTGATGCCTATATTTTATCATTGGATTATTTCTTTTCCTAAATATTTCCATTAAAATATAAACTCCATGCAGGCAACAATACTATCGATTTTGTTTTTCTTACTTGCTGCATCCCCAAGGTCTAGAACTATGCTTGATACGTAGTAGGTAAATAAATATCTGTTATATAAAATAATTAATGGCTGTTGGCATTTTCCTCAACAAATAGGAAGCAATAGGAAGAAGGTATCAGAGTAAGGAATTGGTTCCATTAAGATAGTTCAATAACTTGGATGGAGTGGGGAAGGCTGTAATTGTGCAAATAATATTGAGAACTTTTAGTTGATTTTGAAATCCTTTACTTAAATTTTTAAATCCTACACTGACATTGAGGGCTTGAATAAATTGGGGATTTAAACATATTAAATAGAGAACTTTTAATTTTACCATGACATAAAGTAATATTAAAACAATCTGAAATTAAAATTCAATAAGGAATTTCTAATTGCAGAACTTTAATGACTATGTATGCCTTTCTTTCCAAATAATCAACTTATCAACACTTTGTCTTGATGTGTATATGTGCATCACTCATCATTTAAAATAGTTATGCCTGAAATGTAGATATGTGACAGTTGTTTAACAGCCACACAGCAAGTCAATACAATTGATTGAAGATACTGTTGAAAAACAAGAGAGCCTAGAGAGATGTAAGATATTATTTTTAAGTGGACATTTTCAAAACTCTTATTTTTTTGAAATTTTGCCCAATATTTCATCTAGCATTTAATGAAATAAATATAGATCAGAACTTGCTTTAAAGTCATTAATCTAGGGATGCCTGGGTGGCTCAGTTGGTTAAGCGGCTGCCTTCGGCTCAGGTCATGATCCCAGCGTCCTGGGATCGAGTCCCACATCGGGCTCCTTGCTCAGGAGGGAGCCTGCTTCTCCCTCTGCCTCTGCCTGCCTCTCTGTCTGCCTGTGCTCTCTCTCTCTCTCTCTCTAATAAATAAAAATAAATAAATAAATAAATAAATAAAGTCATTAATCTATATGAACCAACCTCAGTTTATGCCTTGTTACCACAAGAAGTGAAAAGACAGATAAAGGCATCTTCTTAAAGATTCTGAATAGATATTGATTATAATTTTATTTGAAATTATTTATTGATTATTATGAACTTATTTGTAAAAATTATTGGTATCTAATGATTGTTATAGTTTGGTATCTAATGTACACATTTGTGTACTAAGACAGAGAAAAGAATTCTCTTTGGGATTTCTAAGTGGTAGGTTTTCACCATGAGTAAGAGTTTTTACTTCACAAGAATTCCCATTAGTGTAATTTTTTAAAATATAAACACAGTGAATATGAAAGTGTGTTTGTGAATTGCTGTTCAGTCTACAGATAACTTCCCTCAATATTGCATAAAGGAGTTGTCTTCAGGATTATTGCTCACTGTTATTCATTCACTATTTTATTAATCCAACAAACATTAAATGGCCACTCTTTGAGAGGCACTATATTAAGAAGTAGGGGTACCAAAATCATTAGAGTCCTGTCTTCAGTGAGTTTGTGTTTAGCAGAAGGTGGAAAAAAAACCAAAGTCAATTTTATCAATGATACTGGGTCATTGACCTGGTAACACATGCTGACTGGTTGGGAGTTCATTCTACTACTTTATCTAGGTTGGGAGTTCATTCTACTACTTTACCGCACAAAGACCAAGAGTTCCTTAAAACTATAATCCTCTCATGAATCAACATTTGTTAAGTGTCTACTATTTATAGAGAGTAAAATAAAATATAAATGGAATCTTAAAAGTGTTTAAGAAGTCTATAGACATATGCAAAGAAACACGGATCTTCACTGAAAAGTAGAACCAAACATACAAAGAGAATGAAAAAAAAAAAGGAACAGCTTCATACAAACTGGCATTAGAGAGATATCATGAAAAGAGAACATTTAGATCTGAACAAAGAAGAAATTTGCAAGCCTGTTGTGTCTCTGCCTGGTGTGGACAATATGCAACCAGCTAGTATCATTATAGGTACACACTCCAGGACTGGTCAGTGACATTTATGTTCACATGGGTGTTTATAAACTGGAGTACATGTTATAAACTGTGTTGACTGTTCTTCCTATTATAATTCCAAGAATAATTGAGACCACTTGGAAGAGTTGAGAGAGACATGTCAACAACTATATGCTGTGTGCTGTGTAAGTTGCTGGGGATACAAAGGAAAATTAGACATGTGGTCCTTTCATGAAGACTAAAATCAACTGAGAGAGACAGATATGTAAATAAGAATTCATTTAAAGTTTTTAAATGGAAAAATATGCTTTTTCATAGTATGTTAAGACAGTGCACCAGAATCACACCTAACCCATGGCAGGGGGGTTGGCAGTACTTCCCAGACTTCCCTGCAAGCTAACTACTGAGCTGAGTCCTGAAATGTGACCAGAAGTTACTCAAAGAAAGTGAAAGATGAAGAGAGATATCCATAGACAGGAAGAATATGTTCAATGATATGGGAACAGAGCGAACAGGAGAGGGTGTGACTGGGAGTGGAGGAGAGCATCACTGAACATGAGATAGTATAGGAACTGAAAGACTAGGATTTGGGATGTGTTCACAAAAATTCTTAAGTTGCCAAAAATGGTGAGCCAGGAGATACTACCTTCGGGGAATGACTAGGAATAACCAGAAGGGACTCTACATGACGAAAATAAAGATAAGAAGAGAGTGTGTAGACAAGTAATGTTAGAATAAAAGAGAAAGAAAGAGAAGCAGCACTCTGAACCACACCATGGTTTGGAAGTAGGTGGCATTGAGAATTAGAGGGGGACAACATTCCCACTTCCCAAACTTGAATTTTATGAAGTATGAGAGAATAAACAAACTGAAAGACTAACCAGAGACATGTTCTCCCCAGAGACTACTTAGGATTCAGATAATTTAGGAAGTTGGAGGGATCCTCAAGGTTGGAAGAGATAGAAAGCAGATTGAAAACACAAAGACATGAGTGACTATGTCAGTTAATAGGGAGTATGAGTAGAGACAGAGGCAGAGTTGATCAATGGTGGGAAAAAAGAAAAAGAAATGTCACAAAGGCCAGCAGCTATCAGAAAGCACCCTCCTGAGAGGTTATTGCATGAAAAACTTTAAGAATTACAATTCATAGCAAGGCTTCAGTCATTGAGCTCAATTAAGATATGTAGAACAGAGAAGTTGAATCTTCAGCTGATTCTATTATGCGTTTGAGTTACTTAGCAACTCCTCTGTGCTGACTTCATGCTTATTGAACAAACATTTGGTTATAATTGGACTTCTCATGTGGTTTTCCTATAGGGAGGGTATATCCTGGTCACACTGATGGGAATATTAGAGTTGCAATTTAATAAAATGACCTGGTTTACAGGTTTTATACATCAGTTTGATGATAATCATTTATTGTAAGGCAGCTCCTGAGGAAATAAGCCTTCTGAACCTCTAAGGCCAAAGGGCAGAATTTGGACTCAGGGAAATTCATTAGGCATTACTTACCTGCTATCCTTCCCAGGTGTTACCTCTTCTCTCTTGTTTCTCACTTGTTTTGTTTATTTGTTTGTTTTTTAGTGTTTACAATGCTAACTATAGAGGATGCAGAAAAAAGAGAGATTTGAGGATGGCAGTGGGATGAGATTCAGTAATGAATGATTTGATAAGCAGGACAAGAGATGTAACATGCAATTGAAATAGGAGTCTAGAAGTTGCTCTGGGCTGGAGACATGGATTTGGAGCCACCAGCACATTGAGGAAAACAATAGGAATAGGGAAGATCCCTCAGAAGGAGTGAGTACAATGGAAAGACAAGGGTCAAGGCTCAAGGATAGTCAACATCTAAAAGAAAGACCAAGCAGGAGATAAAGAGGAAGAAAGAGTGAGCTGACAGGGAGGAGTGGATTTTGGCACCATAAAATAGGAACAACAATGTTCCAAAAGTGAAGTAGTCTAGAGTCTGGAAAATAAGTTAAAGAATATGGAGTTAAAAGAGTTCATTGGATTTAACCAAAAAACTTGTTGATCTTGAATAGGGTAATTTCAGTAAAGTCATGGGGCAGAGGCCAAAGTGTGGGGATTTGAGACATGAATAAAACTTGAATAAATGGGAGGATGAAAGTGTGGAAGTGGATGAAGAAGGTATTAATGCCCTGTGAATCTTGAAAGTTCCAGGCCAGTAAATTAATTAGTGGAATTAATGAATTAATTTCAGATTAGAAATGACTAAGATGTGCTGTCAAAGTGTGAAAGGTATTGAGTGATTTTTATACTTCAATTTCCATTCACAGACAAAGCAGCCTTTCTCAACTTAGATTTGGTAAGAATTCAGCCTTCATGTACTAAGGATTCCATTGTATGTGATGAACTTCTCTACTATGTGTTTAGAATGGTCCTATTGTATTCTTTCCTTGGAATAATGTAGAGAATAGTCACTCAAATAGCTTTCTGTATTCTGTGTTCTGATGCATTAGTATCACCTGGGAGTGTGCTAGAATGCAAAATCTCAGGGGCCATCCAGACCTGTTGGATCAAAATCTGTATTTCCAATATATACTCTTATGATTTCTACCCACATTACAATTTGAAAGGCACTGCTTTAGAGCAATGTTTCTGAAACTTAGCTACACTTTAGGATCGTCTAGGAAGTCAAGAGAGAGTATTGATGCTTAGGATTCACCATCAGATGTTCTGATTCAGCTGGACTGAGATGTGGTATGGGTATGGCTATTTTTCAATAGTTCACCAGGTGATTCTTGAATGAGGCCAGAGTTGAAAATAACTGGACCTGGGAAATAAGAGTCCAAGTAACAGGAGCCTTGAGCAACATTTGAGACAGAAGTAGATTGACCACTGATCAGTAAAATGAGGGCAATGGTGCTTCCTGATTCCTTGGTTCAGCAGGTGGGAGGAAGATAAATTATATAAAATCCATTAACTGCTTTGAGTTTCATAGAGGAAAGTTAAACTTATAAATGTTATATAATATAATTATATGGTAATGAAGACAAATATGCAAATGCCTAATTGAAACATAGAGAATGAGATACAAAATGAAACAGACCTTGAGAAAGCTTCTTAGGAATTGAAGAGTAATAAAAAATAATAAAGCGTCTTGTCGGGGAAAATACATTTAAACTCTAACTTCCAGATGAATTTTAGCAATAAATTTAGTACCTATCCTCCCAATTTTTAGTCAAGAGCATAGATACAAAAACTTCTAATGTAAAATACTTTTAATCCTATAATAGTTATGGTAATTATTGAAGCCCAATGGGTTAAATGAGCTGTTTTAAAGGTTTTTATCTATATTGCAATGGAATAGAGATTTGCATAATTATCTATCCAGTTAAGGACAATCTATGCACCCATAGGACCAAGACTTGCCTAGTCCACAGGAAGGTATTTCAGTTGGTGTGAATTACTAGTACAGCTTAGTCATCTTCCATATTCATGGGGAAGTATTTAAAACCTGAAGTCATTATGTCCTTCATTCTGAGAATGAGTCACAGCTCAAATCTTTTTCCCAGGGGGAATCAGACATTGTTTGCTTGGCTGTTACGCTTTCCTTTTTCCTAGGTCATAGGCCACCACAGAATTGATGATGGGTTGTTCTAGACTATTCTTTGTTTCCTGTTATACGATTCTCATTTGAACCTTCAGAAAAATATCCACATGATATTTGTATGATGTTTTAACAACCATTTTCTCATTTGAGACTCACTAAAATTATATAATGTACACAGACCAGAGGTTATGTTTTCCTCTAAAGGATGATAAAATTGATTGATGTTCAAAACCATTGAGTTTGTTCCCTAATGTCTCAGTGCTACTTGAAATCACAATTTATTGCTAGTTATAGTCCTACTTCTGCTGAAAATATCCATGTCTAGAACCTCGATTTTGTTCAGAAATCCAAGCATTTCTTTTCATTTCCTTTCACTTAACATTTTATCTTATAAGATATATCTTATAAGATATATACTATACCCACCCTCATTTTTCATTCTTTCCCTTCTCTTTTTAACTCTTTGTAATTTGTCAGTTGTTGTCTTATTTCCCCCTTGCTTTATATTTCAAAGTTCTAGTTTCATTTATAGCCTTGTCTACTCTAAATTGTAATGTTACACATTCTTATCTATTTCATGGTAATAGTTGAGTTAAAACTTTAAGAGTAACTAAACTATTGGTGTTTTGTTATTGGATGAAATAACTGGGGAGTAGAAATATTTTGGGGGCCATTGGCAGTTTTTAAGCAGTATCTTATACATTATACCTATTGAAAAGAAGATAGCAGGCCTGAAATAGTCACCCATGCTAAGCCCTGCATCAGCAAGCAAAGACTTAATGCATAATGTAACTGCTGTCCTACCCTCTACTCCCCCAGAAATGTGACCTTTAACCAGCCAACCTGGAATTTCCTTGTCAACATTAGGAAATAATCCACTTTTAGACCCCTTTTCTTCCCCTTAGGAGGGTGACCTTGCTTGAAGCAACACACTTTTTGCTAATAATTTCCTTTTTTCCCCATCCCATCTCTTTCTTTAAAACCTTCCATCTTGTACATCTCCTTGGAGCTCCTTTCCATTTATTATGTGGGATGTTGCTGATCATGAATGGTTTAATAAAGCCGATTAAATCTTCAAATATACTTATGTGAATTTTTGTTTAACAGATTTGGTGGAAGCAATAGGAGACTTCCAATGGAATGACACTTCCAAAGACTCTGGGGACAACGAGAAACACAGGTGTGGTACCTCATAAACCCTTTGAGTGCACTGGCTTGCTTTCTGAGAGCTGTGGGTAAGTTCTTTTTGAGAGCTGTGGGTAAGTTCTTTCTCAGTTCTGAGCTTTGCTATCTTTGCATTGAGCTCCCCATCTAATTGGCTTTCCTTTACAGGGCAGGTTCAGCCTGAAGTGGCAGATGGTTCTGCCTAGAGCTAAGCTCCTAGCCTTTCTGACTGCAGTTCCTAGGTTTCTGAGTGGAAAACTCAGCCGTTGATTCTGCCCTCAGATTTCTCATTGGGGACTGACTGTTGGTGGTTTAGTATGCAATTCTGCATTTGTTTGGAATCCTTCCCCAGATTCCACAATGGAAACTACTGGTGGCAGCTGTTAGTTTTCGTTTTGTTTGGACTTAGTCCACAGCCCCCATTCCCTGGGGTTTGCTTGTTCAGATCTTTCCACAGTCGAATGTCCCATTGGAACTGGTGGTGGTATACATAGGGCGCTCTCTTTGTCAGGACACAGTAACATCTATTGGTATACCGCTGATATACTAAGGAGTACAGGTTTGTTTGTCTTTTTTTATGTAGATAATAGTTATTGCTAATAGGGATCTTGGAGGTCAAAAAGCTGTGAAAATTGATGGGCATAAGTTGAGTACTTAAGTGTTAGAGTGTCACTTAACCCAAAGACTCTTGTATTATGATAAGTGTGCTATGTATTGGGTCAGATCAATATGAGGTCACTTGCCAACCTCAGGGAAATTTTGTGCAACAAAGTACACTGTAAAAATGCACAATTCCCATGGGGCATCTGGGTGGTTCAGTCGGTTAAGCTTCTGCCTTTGGCTCAGGTCACAATCCCGGGTTCTGGGATTAAGCTCCATGCTGTGCTCTCTGCTTGGGCCGGGGTCCTGCTTTTCTCTTTCCTCCCTACTCGTGTTCTCTCTTGTTATCTCTGTCACTATCTCTGTCTCTCCTCAAATAAAAAACTAAAATCTTTAAAAAAAAAAATACACAATCCCCAACTCTACCACACATTAATCTTAGGTATTAGTTTGGCTCTGAGACATCCAAGGCTTAGCTAAAGGAATAAATAGATAGGTAGATAGACAGGATCCTTAAAATCCAAAGAGTTAAGGCTGTCACTTTCTAGCACACCTGATTATTTTGTCTAAAAACTATGGTCCCAGAGCTATAAATATCTACCAAAATGACAAAATCTTACAAGACAATCAATCTAGAATTAAAATGGCCATTGTGGGGAACATTCCAGTTAGACAAGGTCATCGATCTAAGAAGTATATTTGAAACTAAGGGTTTATGAATTAAACAATGAGATACCTATTTTAATTGGCATACACAATCTTCCAAAAGGCTTCAAGATTCCAAAATAGTTTCATTAAAAGACTCCTTACAAAAAACTAATGAAAATTTAAAGAGACCAGAGGTACCGAAGCAGAAGACAGTAGTACTGGTTTAACTCCTACTCCTCTTCTCTATCCTTTTTTTTTTTTTTTAAGATTTTATTTATTTATTTGACAGACAGAGATCACAAGTAGGCAGAGAGGCAGGTGGAGAGAGAGAGGGAGGAGAAATCCGGCTCCCTTTGGAGCAGAGAGCCCGATATGGGGCTCGATCCCAGGACCTTGGGATCATGACTCAGCCGAAGGGCAGAGGCTTTGAGCACCGAGCCACCCAGGCACCCCTCCTCTATCCTTCTTTACCTGAGTATCCATGTTTTACTAATGCTCTGTCTGAATAGCCTTTCTACTCTGAAGTGACTATACACAGTTATCTTTAAAAATAAAACCACCTGAGATTGTAGCAATCTTCCTCAGATAATTTTTACTCTTTGGTCAAAGATGGAACTAAGGGCTACAGTTAAAGATTTTTCTAAACTCAGTGAGAATCCTCAGATTTTTTTTTTTTTAAGGTTTTATTTACTTGAGGGAGAGAGAAAGAGTTCTAGAGCAAGCATGAGCAGGGGAAAGGGCAGAGGGGGAGGGACAAGCTGATTTCCCAGTGAATGGGGAGCCTCACAATTTGGGGCTCTATCCCAAGCCCCTGAGATCATGACCTGAACCAAAGTTAGATGCTTAACCAATTGAACCACCCAGGCGCCCCTCCTCAGAATTTATTAGAGAGTTCAGAAAACTTATTGGGACCTATGACTCCAGGCTATCAGATTTTTATCAGTTTGTGCATGTGATTGTAGGACCTGGGGAAGCCAAAATTGGATTCAGGAGGCAGAATGGCTTAATCCCAAAGATGATCTTCGAGATCTTTAATCTCCAACAGGATCCCTTAATGGACCAGAAAAAGCTCACATATAGCAACTGATTCCTTAAAAGTCATTCCTAGGGTCTTCCCTCCCTGCCCTGATTAGTCTATTACTGAAACATGCAGACAAAAGAAAGATGAATCTGTGGCTGACTTCAAAGCCTGTTTGGAAGCTCTCCTTCTATGGCATTCTGGATGCTGTACAGTAAACAAGGCCACCCAAGCTGCTCTAGTTACCCTATTTGTAATTGGATTATCTTTTGAGATTAGTGGGTTAATAAAAAGAAAAAAACTAGGGTGGGTAGTCATCATCTTGCTGAACTCTGGACCATAGCTGAACATTTTGGAAAAACTTTAGAAGAAGATCATAACCAAAGTCCACTAAAATATTGGCCTTACAGCTACAATGGCTCCAAGGCTAAAGACTCAAAAGAAAATAACACTTGGACCTCCCACATAACATCTTCCTAGAGGTCCCCATCAGAATAATGGCCCAAAGATCAGTATTTCATTTGTAATCAACTGGGACACTGGGGGAAAAAAAAATGGTCCTCAAAAATCCTATGCAAATTCTTCAAGGGGGATCGCCATACTGGGTCTTCCCCCAAACTCATGGGACTTCCAAGGACCCTCCTCTAACCTGCTACTAGAAATAACCTTAAGTAGCCAAGGAGAAACTAAAATTAAAATTAGTGGAAAATATTAGCATATTCTGATAGATACTGGGGCTACACATTCTTCTTTAAACCCCATCTTCATAAGACAACAAATCCTTCAGTGGTATCTATTAAAGTTTAGAGAGAATTTCTTCCTCAACCACTACAAATGATTCTGAGAACTTTTACTGAAAAACATTCATTTTTGCTATATGATATAGCCCCAGTCAATCTATTAGGTAGATAATTCCTTTATAAATTAAAAAAAAAAAAGCTAGTATGTTTTTGCTTCAGTGGAAACCTCCACCTTGAAGTTTCCTGGCCATCTCAAACCTGATCTTTTATGTTCTTTACAACCTGTACTTGACATAGAAGTAGAAGAATTGCAACAAAAATCTCCCAGTTCGACTGATGTGCCCAAAATCTTGAGCTACTTCTAAAACTGACATTGGGAGAATAAAAAGTACAGAGCCCATAAAAATTCAAATAGACATAACTAAACCTGTTCCTAAATTGCCTTGATATCCATTAAAGCCTGAGGTCATACAAGGCCTCAAACCAATAATAAAAGAACTAATTGCCCAGGGGTTAATCAGTCCTTGTACCAGCCCCTGTAGCATGTGGATCTTGCAGGTCCAAAACCTAATTGGTGGGGATGCGGATATGTCTAGGACTTAAGAGCAGTTAACCAGGTAGTTATTCCCCATTTCCCAGTCTTTCCAAATCCAAACAGCTTTCTGTTACACATTCCATCAGACTCAAAATGGTTTCCTCTTGGAGACCTTGGTTCAGCTTTTGTCAGCATCCCTTGGATCCCAACAACCAATATCTATTTGTTTTTACGTGAAACAATCAATAATGTACTTGGGCAGTTATGCCTCAACAGTTCACTGAGACCCCTTCTTAGTTTTCCCAAGTACTCCACCAAGATTTAAGCACCTCCAGTTCCCCAGAAATTGACCCTTTTACAATACCCTCTTGCTATGCTCAGTTTCCAAAGAGGTACCCATAAAAGATTCCATTTATTTACAGCAACAATTAGCTGGAAAAAGGACATAGAGTCTCTAAGGAAAAATTATAATCGTATCTAGATACTCTTCATTATCTGGGTCATAATTTAAGTGCCAAAGGAATCCAGTTGTCTCCAAAAAGAATTAAGCTAATCCAGCCATTTCCCAGACCCACAACTAAGTGACAGTTTTGTAGATCCTAGTTCTGGCTGGTTATGGTAGTCTGTGGGTTCCTAACTTTTCTCTTCCGGCTTCCCTGTTCTATGAACTTAAGTAAAACTTCAGTCCTTGAACCCCTTCCTTGGGAAGAGAAACATGAGCAGGCCTTTATAAGAAGACTAAAACAAATACTATAAGAACCACATGCCCTAGGGCTGCCTAACTATTCAGAACTTTCCCCCTTACTTGTGCATGAAAAAGATAGCTAAGCCTAGGAATGCTCATGCAAGAACATGGTAATAAACACAGGTCTATTGCTCATTATAACATACAACTATAGCAAACAGTTGCTCGTGCCTATCTCAGCTGTCTTTAGGCTACAGATTCAGCTGCAAAGTTAGTAGAAGCCTCAGAGGATTTAATCTTAGGAAATAGCATTTCTTTGAAAACTCCACACTATTCAAAGTCTCTTAACCCAGATTCACTCAACATTCCCCTTTAAGCATACTAACCTCCTGTAAGACACTTTTGCTTTCACCACCTAATCTGTATCTTAAATGTTACAATGTTCTTAATCCGGTATATTCCTACCACTGCCAAAGGACCGGAGGAAGGCAAGCCCCATTACTAAGAAACAATAACATCCTATGTCATGACACCATGTTCTGATTTACCAAACACTCTTCTGAGTAATCCTGATCTAATTTTTTTGTTGATGGGTCATGTGGTAAAAACAAGAAAGAAAACTTTCAAGCTCATTATGCTGTTATTACCTACTATGAACTCTAGAGGGAAAATATCCTGCAAGCTGAATCAGCCCAACAAGCTTTTGTGGTTGTCCCTGATTTTAGGATATTATGGAAACAATGGGGTTTTCTTATGTCCACTGGGATCCCAGTCAAAAATGGGCAACAGGTAAATGAACTTCTTACTGCTATTCTCTTACCTTCTGAAATTGCTGTTGCCAAAATCAAGCTTTCACTAAAAATACTGAGCCTGAGTCTTCAGTAGATGCTCTAGCTGACTTTCATCCAAAGCCAAACAGGGGTGCCCAGGTGGCTCAGTGGGTTAAGTCTCTGCCTTTGGCTCGGGTCATGATCTCCAGGTCCTGGGATTGAGCCCCGAATTGGGCTCTCAGCTCAGGAGCCTGCTTCCCTCTCTCTCTCTCTCTCTGCTTATCTGTCTGCTTGCTTGTGATCTCTCTCTCTGTCAAATAAATAAATAAAATCTTTTTTAAAAAAAAAAAAAGCAGCCAAACAAAATCTATAAAGATTGAGGCACATGTAGATGAAGTTCAGCCTGCTTCTACAAAAAAGGACCTTTGTAGTCAGACTTTGCCATCTTGATGTCCTTGTGACATGGCCATGTTCTCCTGAATCAGAAAAACTAAGATGAGCAAACAGTGGTTGTAAACTCAGTAACTGTCGGGCTATGGAAAAATCAAGATGGCTATTTAGCTCTTCCTGGCTCCCTGACAAACCCCATTTTTCAGTTTTTGCAGTCTTTACCCTCCATGGTGCATTCAAGATGACTCAAAATAAGGGTGCCTGGCTGACTCAGTTCAAAGAGCATACAACTCTTGATCTCCAGGTTGTGAGTTTGAGCCCCATATTGGGTGTAGAGATTACTAAATAAATAAATAAATAAACTTAAAAAAAAAAGATGACTCCAATTATGAATACCATTGGTGAGGAGACCTCTATAAAACTGAAAAAACAACAACAACAACAACACAACAGTGCATCTTCATTGTCAGATCCATTATCCTGGAAAAACTATTTTTGTTCCCAGAGGCCTCAAACTGGACTCTTGAACACCTGCAGCTGAACTTCATTCAATCACCACCAAGTATGGGTTATCCATATGTTCTTGTTTTGTATGTATGTTTTCTGGAGGGGTTGAAACCTTCCCCTGCTGTGAGGCTGATGCAGTGCAATGGCAAATACACTGTTGTGTTTCATTTGGGGTGTATTGTTTTCACTTGGGGTATACTTTCCATAATCTCCAGAGATGAAAGCACCCACTTCCCTTGGCAAATCATACAAACTTTAAGGAGAGATTTTAAAATTTCTTGTAATTATCACTATTCCTATCATCCTCAACCATCAGGCAAAGTTGGAAAAAAAAAAACAACTAATGGGATCCTCAAACATAACATCTCTAAACTTGTTGAAACTATTAGACTTACCTGGCCTAAGGTGTTGCCCCTGGCCTTATCATTCACAGTACCTATTGTGGGAAACATTAATCCACTTCACATGAGATAGCCACTGGTAGGCCAATGTCTGCTGGTGTACAACTCTCTGCTAATCCCTGGTTCTCCCATGCTAATATAACCAGTTACTATAAATCTTTAACGTCCTATACTAAAACCTAGTATCAACAGCTTAAAGAAGCTTTCCAGGATCCCAGTTCAAAGGATTCTCCTATTCATAGCTTGGAACCTGGTGACTGGGTGCTCTGGAAACATTATCAGAGAAAAACAGCCTTTGAACACTGTTGGAAAGGACCTTACCAAGTGCTCCTTACCACTGACACTGGTGCAAAATTAAATGGCTTTAGCCTTGGATACACATCTCATAGCTGAAGAAAACTCCACCTGGCAGCTGGTCATGTGGATGCTGGAAAACTCCAGATCCAATTGATGGGAAAAAAAGTAGCTGACCTGGAGGTAGACTGCTTCCACCTAAGATGCCAGATCAAGACTTAATACTTTAAACATGAAACACTTTTCCACTCTCTTTCTTTCATTTACTCTGGCACTGGCCTGAAATGACTACATCCTCATCTATATCTTCCAGACCATTCCTGACGGGGTAAACTTTTAGGATGCTGGATGTCTCACTAAAGATTCTGATCTTCCATAATGCCAGAGAGCCCCTGATTCTGCTAGTGATCAATATCTCTTTTATTCCCAATGTCACTATAAACCACTGTTCACCCCTCCTCGTAAGTTTCTTACTGACTTCAACTCTTATGGCCTGAGCATCCTATGCCTTGTTCTTAACCTTCCCCTAGTTATATCTGTGATGCCTAGTTAGACACGAATACCTATGTAAATCTTAGTTCCTTTGTATTTCCTTGTTTCCATAATTATTTAGATCAGATATGGCTCCAAAGTGCACTCTAAACATTGGAATATATCCTGTTTGTAGCTATAATATCATAATAATCTCCCTGGTACATTGTATTCTCTCAAAAGCTTTAAACGCATGTTCACTGTTGTTAGCCCCCAAGTAAATGATCTCCTTAAGACTGAAATGTTGGGAGAGGAATGGAGAGGAGGACCAAGTTAAAAATTGTGAACCTGAAGTCGTGGCCTGTGACTATCACAGAAATTAAAATGAAAAACTGTCATGACCATGAATACCACACAAAAGATCAACAAAATTTTGGAAAGACTGTGGGAACTACATAGTGGTAGCTGAGAGGGGTACTAAGGTCTTAAATTTTGATCACTTCTCTCAATTAAGCTGAAAGTCAAACCAAAAGATGGAGGGTTGTTAAAAAGGAGACAGCAAGCCCAGAATGGAGTCACTTGGGCTAAGCCCCACATCAGCAAAGTAAGACTTAATACCTAACCTAACTGAAGTCTTAGTCTCTCCGGATTGTGATCTTTAACCAGCCAACCTGGAATTTCCTGGTCAGCCCTAGGAAGTACCTGCTGATAGATCCCTTCTCTTCTCCTAGGAGGGTGACTTTGCCTGAAATAATATATTCTTTGCTAATAATTTCCATTTCTGTAGCCCCTCTGCCTTTAAAAACCTTCCATTTTGTGTATCTCCTTGGAGCTCCTTGCTAGATGTGATGCTGCCCGATTCATGAATTGTTAATAAAGACAATTAGAACTTCAAATTTACTCAACTGTATTTTTGTTATTTAAAATATCCTACTAAACATAACTAGTCAATGCTCATTGAGTTCTGGTTTCTTTTCCCAATAGGAGTGAAAATCAGATATTTTATCAAAGTGACAGTGTGGTATTCATTTTTCATATTTCTACTTCTTGGACGGGTGCCTTCAAAAGCCACAGAGTTCTTTAATTGTCCAGAGCACCTGCTTCAAAATACCTCAGTGTTAAACTATTTGTTTTTTCCCTTTAGAAGACCATAGTACAAGTTCTGTTAACACTCTGACACCATGCCAAAATATACAACATTGATTTAAGATTGAGTATTAAAGGCCCTATTCACCATTTTTTTTAAGAGACGGGAAAAAAGGAATAAGGGTCTTTCACACATTCCCTCTGTAATTATAAATGTAAAACTATTCTGGATTCATCTACCTAGCAGATGGAAATATTGTGAGAGTTTACTGTATAGGTCACTCGTATTTTCCAGAAAAAAAAAAAATATATATATATATATATATTTAATTTATTTTGGATTTCTCTTGCCTTTTTTCCCCCTGGTACTCGAGGTGCAAAAATAAGAACTTTTTATATTGTTAAATCAGTCATGCATATAGGAAGGTGCCTCCATGCCCAGAATAAATGCCACTGGGCATCTAACCACAGCTCTGGCCAACTGCACATAGCTGCTCTTGTTCTACCAGGCCCTACCCCTCTCCTCCTCAATGCTCCCACAGTTCCTGGATCCTGGACATATTTGAAAGAAAGGTGTGCTTGCTTTGTGTGTTTGCTGACGGGTAATTCCTATGCCTCATAGGCTCAAAGTGCCCTGCTACTCTTTCCCCTGGCTTTTCCAGTGGAAAGATATTGGTGAGTAGCTTTGGCAAGTAGTTAAAAGGTATTTACAATGAGTTTTTTACTTGGTTAAATTAAGATAGATATACATGAATGTATATGGAGAAATGGCATGTGATATAATCACACCCACACACTGTTAGAAGGTGGAAGAGGGACAGGAAAGTATCCTCCAGGCGGAGGAGGAATTTTGAGACCAAAAATTGAAGCAGGCCACTTCATACTGTTTACATAGAGTTTTACTCAGGGTAACTTACAGACAGGAGATTGTGCAAATGATCCCAACACTAAGCAACTATTCTCCACCTCTGTCCTGATGGTAACACAGCTTCTATAGAGCATGGGGCACTGTGGTGAGGCCAAGAGGTAGTTATCTAAAGTAGCACCATCTGTGAGCCAGAGGATCGCTACTAGTTAGCTAAAGTAGTGCGCCTTCTGTGTGCCACTTTGGGGAAGATCAGAACAAGTTTTCCTGCTTTCTGGTCAAGGCGCATATTAACCTCCATGGGGGCTGGGGCACATAGCCCCAAGGGAGGTCATTTTGTGGGCATGAACAAAACGGAGGGCCAAGGATGGAGTCAGTGTCATTAGCACTCCTACACACACACACACACACACACACACACACAATACTTATTGTATTCACCCCATGCATGTGTTCCTTCTGAGGACCTTGCACATTTCTTCATATTTTATTTTTTCCCCAAAGATTTTATTTATTTATTTGACACACAGAGAGAGAGAAAGAGCACAACAACAGGAGAAACATGGAGAGGAAGAGGGAAAAGCAGGCTTCCAGCTGAGTGGAGAGCAGGAGGCAGGCCTTGATTCCAGGATGCTGGGATCATCACCTGAGCTGAAGGCAGATGCTTAACTGACTGAGCCACCCAGGTACCCCTATATTTTCTATAATTTAAACTGGACAAACTAGGCAAGGGTTAACTCAAAGACCACCTCTGTACACTAGTCAGAGACCTAAGCCATGAAAGGCTCTGAGAATCCCAAGAGGGAACCTCCAACTGGATGATAACTGACTGAATCAAACAGATTCTCTTTAAAAAATATTAAACCTAGAGAATGTGTCAATAGTGGCAGAAGAACTAGAAGCAGAGATATAATCTGCACAGTAAAATAGTAACCAAGTCCAGTCTTTGACTTATATGATTGAAATGGCCCCTGTAATCCAGTAGGCCAGTAAACCCATGAACTTCCCATCTCCTTGAGTTCCTCTTCCACCATACTTTAGTTATCCCTTCATTTGATCCAAATCATTAATTTATGCCATTGCCTATAACTGTTTTATCTCTCAAATCACTAAACAATCAGTTCAGTTTTGGCCACCATCATCATTCTGTGACCTCAGTGAGACCCTCCAGTCTCATTAATTCCCCACCTTTTCTCAAGTCATAAGTTCTCTCTTTATTCATGTGTCTCTTACCCAGGTTAGATTCTCTTATACATCATTTAAGTAAGAATATTCCCTAAAACCTGAGTTCCTTTGCCCCTCTGTCTTTTTGTCACACGCATCCAGGAAATCCTAAAAAAAGGATAGCATTCCTTTCTTCGGACCTGCACATTGCTGTAGAAATTCACACCATAGGATAGATTGGTTTCACTAGAAATTCATGATTGCCAAGAAGAAAACCCAATTTCTTGGCAGCTTTGCAACATTTCTTTAGTCAACTTACACTTACTCCCTGAAATTATTTTTTGAAACATTTGCTGTTGTCTTCAAACATACTTTCCATATTTCTTGCTACTCCTTGAATGTAGGAATTCCCTTGTCATTCTAAAATCAAACAAATATCCTACCCAAATATGTCCCAACAGCTCCTATGCCTTCTTCTAAGGTTAAGAATTTTTACTTTTTTTTTTTTTTTCCCTGCATCCCATTCCTTTCTTGCATTTGAGAAAATCTATGTTTAGTTCTCATTTCTGCTGCTTCAATGTCTCACTCTTTCACCTGGGTCCTTTCCATTGACTTTTTTGTTTCTTTGTTTACTTAAAAAATGTAAAGTATTCAAGTGAATAACATTACCAATGCTTATTTAACCAATTTCCCAGAATTAATAAGTAGTTAATGTTTAACAATGTATGCCTTAAACTTACATTTATGGGACAAAATACACAGAAATTATAAAACAGGGCACCTGGGTGGCTCAGTGGGTTAAGCCTCTTTGGCTCAGGTTGTGATCTCAGGGTCCTGGGATTGAGCCCTGAATTGGGCTCTCTGCTCATCGGGGAGCCTGCTTCCCCCTCTTGCTCTCTGCCTGCCTCTCTGACTGCTTGTGATCTCTCTCTGTCAAATAAATAAATAAAATCTTAAAAAAAAAGAGATTAAAAAACAAATACATTTTTATTTCTTTCTCAATCTCAGTTCATCACTTTCTTTTTTTAACCAAAACCATGAATTTAATGAGTAGCCTTTCTCTCCAAACTTTATATGTTTACAACAAATCTCGGTACACATAATATATATGACTATTTTTTCAGTTTAAAATATTTTCTTAGGGGCTCAGTTGGTTAAGTGACTGCCTTCAGCTCAGGTCATGATTCTGGAGTCCTGGGATCGAGTCCCGCTTTGGGCTCCCAGCCCCACGGGGAGTCTGCTTCTCCCTCTGACCTGCTCTCTCACTGTCTCTCTCTCAAATAAATAAAATATTAAAAAAAATAAAATAAAATATTTTTTTAGATAATATCATGGTATGTGTGTCATTCTGATATTTTATTCAATATTATATAGTGAAATCTATTCATGTTGACACATATAGTTTTAGTCAATTCTAGTTTTCCTCTACATATTGTTTTATCATATGAATGTACTTAAGTAACCCTGCATTTTTTCTTTTTCTTTTTTTGTTCTTATAAATGATTCTGCAGTGAGCTTTTTAACTGGCTTCTTAATATACTGAGTCTGGTCCTATTTCTCACCAGATATCACTTTCTTTCTCTAACTTCAGAACCAGTTTGTCAGAGTTATCTATACATGATGCCACTTTTTCCCATCCTCACTTGTTCTTCAAATTGCTTCATTTTCTTATGGCCCTAGAATTCCACCAAAATGGCTCTTGCTTAATAAATAGGCAATGAGTAACCTGAACATAATAAATGTGATGCAAGGCACATAAACTCTATCATTACTATCTCTTATTTTAAATCACTAGATCCAATGTTCGTTGGCACTTGAGGCCACAAAATCAAGTGAAGGTGACAATGGACCTAATAGCAACGATGAGACATTTCTAGGGGTCTGTATTTAAAGTTTTAAAGCATTATGACATCTCATAGGTGCAGAGAGGATAAGTATTATTCAGAAGGAGCCTAAACCAAAGAAGTGATTTAGTGAATTGTCTCAAGTTCCATGTAATATCCAATGTGTAGAAAATATTACCTAGTTCTCATTCACATATTTACTTATTCCTCAAATAAAAAATAATATTAAACTATGTGCTCAGTAAAGTTGTACCAAGTTCAATTAGTGACATGAAGAAGAAAGCATCACTCTTGCATTCTCAGAACTCACAGATGAGAACAACAGATGTGAAAAACTTTGGATTAGGAGTGGAGGGGAAGCCTGACTGCCTGTGGGCTTTTGGGAAACCTTTACAGAGGGGGACATTTTCCGTGATATTTAAAGCTGAGGATGAATTCAGTTGAGAAAGAAGAATGTGGAAAAGATGCTTTTGGGCAGAGGGGGACAACAGAGCCTGACAGCACATGCAGTTTGACACAGCGCAGGCATTCAATAAATATTTGGTTGCTGTGTATTAAATGAATGAAAAGGGGGAAATGGATCCTTGCTGCTGAGAGGGTGATAAGAAAGCCAAGGAATTTTTCTCTCATTTAGTTGCACTGCTCTGATCCACTCTGAAAGAAGAAAAAAAGAGGACCAAAGAGTGATTTCTGTTTTCCATGTCACTTTACATAACATGATCTAAAATTTGTTACAATAGTTCATTTACTGTTAGAACTTGTCATAAACACTTTCAGGTGGCTGAGTTTGATAGTGATGGAGTGCATGTCTGATTTTTTTGGTAATCCTGGAAATGATCGTCAAAGTAATGTGATTGATACAAAAGGCACTGACAGAAAAGCAAGGGACACGAACTTTTTTTTTTTTTTAAGATTTTATTTATTTATTTAAGAGACAGAGATCACAAGCAGGCAGAGAGGCAGGCAGAGAGAGAGGGGGAAGCAGGCTCCCTGCCGAGCAGAGAGCCTGATTCGGGGCTCAATCCCAAGGACCCTGGGATCATGACCTGAGCCGAAGGCAGAGCCTTTAACCTACTGAGCCACCCAGGCGCCCCTGAACTTGTTTTAAAGTAGGTAAGGTGACCCAACTTACACAGATGGCCACATAGTGCAAGGGACTTTCTAGAAGCACTCCAGGTCAGATGCACAAGCTTCTATAGTCTTCCTATTTCCCCAGAAGTGTTCACCTGTCAACGAAGCTGCCTAATTCAAAGAAGAGATGGCTAGCCTTTTTGAGAAGCTTCTATTTTCTGCTCTCTCAAAAAATTTAAAATTTTCTGGGACTCTGAAGAAGACTCTGGTTATATGCCTGTCTGATCACCAAGAAGAAGAAGCTAAAAAGAGTTCCAGTAGCTTCTTAGGTACTTTCTATAAATCAGAAGTGTACCCCCACACAGCATGTCGTGTGCAGATTCAAACCTTTAGTCTATTTCAATTTTACCCTGGCATGCCCTAAAATAAATCCACTCTTCCAGACATAATGGTTTTATGACATGAATGCATCAACAAGTAGAACAAGTATCCTAAAAGTTTCTTTAATGCAACTTGCTGATTTTATGTCCATTAATATAAGCAGGACAAACTAAAAGGGGTGAGAACCTTTGTGACATAGACATACAAAAACTTCCAAGAAGTGAATGCTATTGTGATAATTCCAATTAACAAATTCTTGGACCATAAGGAAAAATAATAATTTGGGTTAGATTCTGACTTCTTGAATGTATGTCTAGTATGACACCCTGTGTTAATTTATATTTTGTTATTCAGTGCTTTTTACTTACAAATGTAATAACAGTATTTATTATATGATTATTTTTATAATCTATTTCTACATCATTTGAAGAAAACTAAGAGGGGATAGAGAAGGAATGGGGAAAGTATGCTGAATGGAACTGTTCCTGTACTTTGAAGTCTAGAGATTACCCTTGTTATTTATTATCTCTAATATTACAACGGCCCTAGAACTCATTTCTGTCCACACTTTTGGTTTCTGCTAGGAGAAAGAGAATCAATTGGAAAATGGTTGCCCTCCATCTCAGCTTAACTAGAGTCAATCTTACAAATTTCATGACTTAATTAACTGGAGAGGATGACATATTAAATAGAGAATCTTTGAAACCATTACCTAACTCCTTTGAATAAAGGGTGTAAATTGAGAGTTGGAGCCATAACAGAACTATACATGATAGTGTCTATGGACTAGTGATTAGTTATTGGATAGGTTCATAGGGAATTAATTAATATTTACAAGTTTCCCCCCTTTTTTTGGTAATTCACATTTACTTCATCAGTGAAAAAAACTTTTTTGTGTTAGTTAACTTACTTCTGTAAAATAACTTGCTTTCCTATATTAGGAGCAGAACTGAGGCTTAAATTTAAAAATTAGGTTTATGCAGTCACATACTACAAGCTCCCTAAAATGGTGGCTACCATCATCTTCAGCAGCAGCAGCAGTGGCATCAATTATTCACATTAAATCCAACATTATAAGGTATTTGTAGTTTTCAGTAAAAGACTCAACTTCATTAAAGCTATTAAAATAGAAATGAGTTTTTTAAAAAGTATTAAATTTCATTCTGAATTTTTTGGCAGCCCAGGTAAAAATTTATGCATAATAAATTTATAAGAATTATTAACTGATAAAAGGAAAAAATGTCAGTATTTCAGAAAGATTTTTTTGGTATTAAAGTGTGAACATCATTTCTTCTAAGATAATAGTTTATCAGTGATACTAAATCCTACAGTTGACAATGTAACTCATCAATGATTTTATAGCAAATCCCAAAGCTAACTTTGTTAATTTAATAAAAATAAAGGGTATAGCATTATGCAATCACTTAGTGAAAATATTTACAAGTGAATTACTTAACTTCTAGTTATAGAATTAAAAATGAAGATGTAAGTTAGATTTTCTAGAAAAAGAAGAGGATCTCAAGTCAGTAGTCCCCAAAGATGACTGCATATCAAAATTATTCAGGAAACTTCTTAAAAAATTTTGGGACCTTACCCCAGTTCTACTGAAACTGATTTTTCCTGGGGTGGGATTCAGGCATATATATATATATATATATATTTTTTTTTTTAAAGATTTATTTATTTATTTATTTGAGAGAGAGACAGTGAGAGAGAGCATGAGAGGGTAGAAGGTCAGAGGGAGAAGCAGACTCCCCGAGGAGCTGGGAGCCCAATGTGGGACTCAGTCCCGGGACTCCGGAATCATGACCTGAGCCGAAGGCAGCTGCGTAACGAACTGAGCCACCCAGGTGCCCCCAGGCATATATTTTTAAAAAAGCAAACAACTCCTCAGATAATTCCCATGAGCAGCCAGATCTAAGAATCACCACCTTAAGCTATTATCTAGTCTACCTCTTGTTTTAAGTGATTAAAATAAATAGAAAATTTTTTAAAAAGTATTTATTTATTTATTTGACAGACAGAAATCACAAGTAGGCAGAGAGGCAGGCAGAGAGAGAGGAAGGGAAGCAGGCTCCCTGCTGAGCTTGATCCCAGGACCCTGGCTGGGATCATGACCTGAGCCGAAGGCAGAGGCTTTAACCCACTGAGCCACCCAGGTGCCCCAATAAATAGAAATTTTAAATAATTTAAAAATTTTAAAAGATTTTGTTTATTTATTTATTTATTTATTTGAGAGAGCACAAGCCCACAAGCAGGGAGAGGGGCAGAGAGAGAAGCAGGAGGAGAAGAAGACTCCTCACCAAATGGGGCACCTAACCTGTGGCTTGATCCCAGGACCTTGGGATCATGACCTGAGACAAAGGCAGATGCTTAACCTACTGAGCCACCCAGGCACCCAAATCATGAGTTATTTTAAACAAAATATAACAGACATATTTGCTTAGAATATTTTTAAAATTTTCTCTTAAGATATATGTGTTTTAAAAACAGCTTAACTCTCAGTCTGATTCTATCCCCTCCTTTTCAGAAATAACTGAGATTCTGAAGTTTGTATGTATTGTATCGCTCCATGCATATTTTTGTAATATTACTACCTATGCAGGTACTATAAATAAGACATCATTATTTAGTATTGACTTAGTATTGGGGTCTGTTTCATAAAGCTTTGTTAAGATGGGTGTAGATTATCATTTACTTCAGGACTACTTTAGTTCTACTGTTAAGACATGGCTTTTCTGTGATCTCTACTGAAAATCCCAAGTGTATAATAAAGTCTCTTTGGCTACATAAAATTTTTAAAAATATTTTATTTATTTATTTGACAGACAGAGATCACAACTTGGCAGAGAGGATGGCAGAGAGAGAACAAGGAGGAAGCAGGCTCCCTGCAGAGTGGAGAGCCCGATGCAGGGCTTGATCCCAGGACCCTGGGATCATGACTGAGCCGAAAGCAGAGGCTTAACCCACTGAGCCACCCAGGCGCCCCTGGCTAACAAATTTTTTAAAATATTTTATTTATTTATTTATGTGAGAGAGAATGTGACAGAGATAGAGAGCGAAAGCATGAACACGGAGGAGAGGAAGAAGGGAGCCTGACAGGGTGCTCCATCCCAAGACCCTGGGATCATGACCTGAGCAGATGAAGGCAGACACTTAACTGACTGAGTCACCCAGGTATCCCTGGCTAAATAAATCTTAAATACTTCCCTGTTCCGTGTGCACTCTAGGATTTTTTTGTTCACTTTCAAATAGATATAATTCTTCTGATTTTGTGGACTTCATATATACACTATGGCTTAGTATTCAGAAACATTTCAGTGCCAATCCCATGTAGGCTTCTGAAATTTTTTTTAAATTTTCTAATTTTATTTTTTGTTAAAAACTCCAGCCAGCTCAACCTCCTTGATCTTTAGTTGCTATCTGCCCAACTCAGCATGACTGCCAGACTCTGCTCAAGTTTCTCCTCCATGCATATGGTCCAGAAAAATAGGCTAATCTTCTTTGTTTCTCTTCTCTCATGGATCATAATACTACAATGTCTGTTGTCTAATATATGCAAGAAATTATTTTTTTTGCCAGGTGAACAAGTCTGATACAAGGCACTCCACTATGGCCATAAGATAAAATCTCATTTTTGTCTGTTTCTGTAAATAGATTAAAAAAAGTGATCCATATTTTTCCTAGTTATAGGATTATCCAGTTTTTTATTCATTGTTGAGTTTAACTATTATACATTATAATCTTCTATGAAATGATCAATTTCTTTGGTTTTAATACATATTCCTGAAGAGTATTCGTAGTATATTTATGGTGTTTTTAAAATGCATTAAAATTTTAGATCTTCAAAATAAATCCCCATTTCTCAGGATTCATATCTGTACCTTCCTTTTTACTCATCAATCTTGTAAGAAAGTTTCCTTTATTACATTTTCCCCAAAAGCAGCTCTTAGATCTTATATTTTGTTGTAATTTTCTGTTATTTATTTTACTTTTTTTGGTTTTCTATTTGTCACTTCTGTTTCATCTTCATAATTTCTTTGTTTTTACTGTTTTGGGGTTGAAATGTTATTGATTTATTAATTTCTTTATTTAAATATTTAGCTCATTAATCTTTACCTTTCAAAGTATTTGCATTGAAGCTATACATTTTCTTATAACTGCAGTTAAGCTGTTTTTCTCAAGTGGAAACCTGATCTCTTAATTCTAAGTATGTTCGAATTTCCATGATTATCTTACTTTCATCCATAAGTTATTTCAAAATGTGTCTTAAATTTCTCATTTATATGGTTTCTTCATTTACTTTTCTAATTTTTTTTTGACAGAGAGAACATGCGGTGGGGAGCATTATGGGTGGGAGGAGAGGCAGTGAGAGAATCTTAAGCAGGCTCCATGCCCACTGTGGAGGACGAGGTGAGACTCAATCCCATGACACTGAAATTAAGAACTTAGTCAAAATCAAGAGTCAGCTGCTTAACTGACTGAGCCACCCAGTTGCCCCAGACTTTTCTGATTTTTAAATTACAGTGTGATGTATATACCATTATAATTCATTCTTTTAAAATATACAATTTAGTGATTTTTAGTAAATTCACAAGGCTATGCAACTAATCCAATATCTAATTTCAGAACATTTTCATTGGTTTGCTCTTTGCCAATATAGGGAAATAAAATTGAGAATGTGCATTGCTCTTCTATCTTGCAACCTTGCTCATTTTGCTTATTGCTTTTAAAGATTTTATTTTATTTATTAGTTAGAGAGAGAGAGAGAGAGCACAGGCAGACAGAGAGGCAGGCAGAGGCAGAGGGAGGAGCAGGCTCCCTGCCAAGCAAGGAGCCTGATGTGGGACTCGATCCCAGGACACTGGGATCATGACCTGAGCCAAAGGCAGCCGCTTAACCAACTGAGCCACCCAGGCGTCCCTGCTTATTGCTTTTAATATCTTTATTGGATTCCTCATATTCCTTAATATTGTATATTTCCTATATACAAGATCATGTTATCTGCAAATAGAGGAAGTTTTACTTCTTCTTTTCTAATCAAGACACCTTATATTTTTTTTTCTTTGCCCAATTGCACTGGCTTGATCCTTAAGCATATTAAATACAAGTGGCTAGTATGGATATCTTCATCTTGTTCCTGATTTTAGGGGCAAATTAGAGTTCTTTCACCATTAATTATGGTAAATTTTAGATTTTTCATAAATTCTCATTATCATATTTTAAAAGTTCTCATCCTGCTCCTAGATTTTTTAGTGTTTTTGTCATGACAGGGTGTTGGATTTTGTTAAATGCTTTTTCTGAATCTATTGAGATAATTGAGATTTTTTTTCATCCTTTATTCTCTTATTGGGGTGTATTACATAGATTGATTTTTACAAAGTATTTTTTTATTTGTCAGAGTGAGAGAGAGAGAGAGAGAGAGTACAAACAGGGGAAGCAGCAAGCAGAGGGAGAAGCAGGCTTCTTACTGAGCAAGGAGCCTGATGCAGGACTCAATTCTAGGACCCTGGGCTTATGACCTGAGCCAAAGGCAAATGCTTGACTGACTGAGCCACCCAGGCATCCCTATATAGATTGATTTCTGTATGTTGAACAAACCTTGCATTTCTGTGGTAAATCGCATTTGGTCATGGTATAATTCTTTTTATATGTTGCTGGGTTCAGTTTGATAGTATTTTTTTAGGATTTTTTTCTTCTATATTCATAAGGGATATTTATTTATAGTTTTCTTTTCTTGCCAGTGTTTTTATTTACTTTTGGCATCTGGTTAGTTCTCACCTCATAGAATGATTTGTAAAGCGGTCCCTCTTCTTTCATTATTTGGAAGAGTTTGTGAAGTATCAGTGTTAATTCTTCTTTAAAATTTAGGCAGAATTCACCAGTGAAGTCAGCTGGTCTTGGGTTAACTTTTGTTGTTCTTGTTGTTGTTGAAAGGTTGGCAGTAATGTACCCTCAAATTATTATTTACAATACATGCTCACTTATTTTAATTTCACTAAAAGAATAAGATCTACATTATAGTGATTTTTGACTTCATGAAATATTTATTTTTTGTACCTTTGTGTTCAATTTTCATAGAGCTCCATGTATATTTGAAAATATTAATAACATTTTAAGTTATATTCTCTAACTTTGTGGATAAGATTCTCTATATGTCTTTTAGACCAAAATTGTTAATCAGTTGTCTGTACATGTGGTATTCTTAACTTTTTTATTTTCTTGGTTTGTTAATGAGAAAGATGTGTTAAAATAAGCATAATATAAGCATATAACTTATTAATTTCCATATGATTTTTGAAATTGTATATTTTGATGTTCATATATAAGGAGTATATAGGCTCAGGATTACAGAGTACTAGACAATTTCCCTGTGATAATTATAAAAGTATCTTTTTTGTCACTATTATTTCTTTCTTAAAATGTGTATTGTTTTATTGATGTGACTATCCTAAGCTTTTTGGATATCATTTGTCTGGGAGTATTCATACTTCTTTTCTTTCAGCCTAGCTATATTATTATTTATGTATGACTCTCAGTAAAAAGAACACAATTAGACTTTTAAAACACTGCTTTTCTGGGAAACACCTTCTTTTTACTTGGCAAAATTAATTTATTAATAATTGCATTTATTATGATTCCTGATACATCTAAATACATTTTATAAGCTTATTCAGTTTTCCTATTTTCTGTTGTTTTCTTTGCTTCTTTATTAAACTCTCTTCTTGCTTTTCATTGATTGATCAAGTTTTACTTTATTTCCTTTTCCTTTCTATTGATGTATATTGTTAAATATCTATTCTTTTTCTATTATCACAGCAGTTTCTGAATTTTGATTTATACACTTGACCCAGAAAGTCTAAGGTTAATCAATAGTTTTATCCTCTTCCCAATCAATACAAGAATCTTAGAATGGTTTAACTCTATCACAACCATCACAAGTAATACCCACCCTAACCCCACTTTTGGCATCTTAGACTATATTCTTCACCAGAAATTTAACTCTGAGTGACATCAGCAAGATAGCTGAATAAGATGTCCCTCACTCATCTCTTCCCCTCAACAACTTGGTGTCCGTGACACACATCAGTGTCTTTGTGTATAGTGTGGGATCCAGTACCATATGCCTAGAGACCTGGGAAAAGACTTGCCCACCCATTCATCAGGTAACAGGCATACAGATTTCAGACCCAGATGTGGCTCCCTCAGTGCTCCTGCGTTGGCTTCAGCCCCTCTTGGCTGTAGTCTAGGAGTCCCTAGAGAACACTGTCTTAGATAACCATGCATAGATGAGAGAGTGTTTGTAGAAGTCTAGTAGTACAGCAGAATAGTTCTGGCATACCACTGGAACAACAGAAATATGAGAAAGAGTAAGAGGAAAGCAACCTTCCTTTCAGTTCATTGCATTCATAAGGAAGATTTAAAAAAAGAAAGAAAGAAAGAAAATCAAAACTGCTTTTATTAGTGCACAAATAGACCAACCTGTGATTTGAAAATGATGGTAAATTAATACAGTAATCACCATCAAAACACATTAAAATACAAAGGTATGTGAAGTAGCTTTACAATAACATAGTAAGCTAAGGAAATGGATTGTTCATCAACTACTCTCTCATTTTATGTTCCTTATAATATCTTTTTCTTTCTTGATTGAGGCTTTTTTTGTTGTTTAAGATTTTATTTATCTATTTGAGAGAGAGAGAGAGAGAGACAGCAATCTTAAGTGAGGTGGGGAGGGGCAGAGGGAAAGGGAGAAGGAGAAGCAGACACTTCACTGAGCAGGAGCCTGACGTCAACCTGATCCCAGGACCCCAAGATTATGACCCGAGACAAAGGCAGACACTTAACTAACTGAGCCACCCAGGCACCCATTGACTGAGGCTTTTAGATCGGGAATGGTCTTAGCTATCATCTTCTCTTAGGAAAATTTTGCCTAAGCCTAGATTCCTCATGATGCCTTTTTTCCCCAGCGATAATATAGTATAGAGAAATAAGGTCAGTCCATTTCTTGGGACTTAACAAAGGAACATATAACACCTCCTTCCTTTCCATTCATAACATTTGCAAGGGAGATTTTACTATTATTATTATCCAAATTGGAAAGGAAGAAGTAAAATTGTTTCTCTTTGCAGATTATGTAATCTTATATAGGGAAAATCCTAAAGACTCCATCAAAAAACTGTTAGAACTAATCATCAAATCGTAAAATTGCAGGGTGCAAAACCAAAATGCAGAAATTAGTTGTGTTT
>RCUC01138596.1:0-120046 GCA_003697995.1 Taxidea taxus jeffersonii | reverse complement strand
AAATCATCTAAAGCTCTTAAACAGCAGTGCCTGGTATATAATTGTTCGCTTTTCTTTTTTTAAGATTTTATTTATTTATTTGACAGAGAGGGAGAGATCACAAGTAGGCAGAGAGGCAGGCAAAGAGAGAGAGGGAAGCAGACTCCCCACCAAGCAGAGAGCCCGATGCAGGGCTCGTTCCCAGGACCCTGAGACCATGACCTGAGCCGAAGGCAGAGGCTTAACCCACTGAGCCACTCAGGTACCCCAATAATTTGCTTTTTTAAAAGAGATATTTAAAATTATTTTTATTTATTTATTTATTTATTTTAAAGATTTATTTATTTATTTGACAGACAAAGATCACAAGTAGACAGAGAGGCAAGCAGAGAGAAAGGAAGGGAAGCAGGCTCCCTGCTGAGGGGAGAGCCTGATGCGGTACTCGATCCCAGGACCCTGGGACCATGACCCGAGCCGAAGGCATAGGCTTTAACCCACTGAGCCAGCCAGGCACCCCTAAAATTATTTTTAAAGTAATCTCTATACTCAACGTGAGGCTCAAACTCACAACCCCGAGAATCAAGAGTCACATTCTGACCAAGCCAGCCAGACACCCTGCTAGCTTTTTTTTTTTTAATTATGGTTTAATTAACATGGAGCATTTTTTTAAAAGATTTTGTTTATTTGAGAGAGAGAGAAAACGAGCAAGAGAGCACAAGCAGGGGGAACAGCAGATGGAGAAGCAGGCTCACCACTGAGCAGGGAGGCCTATTCGGGACTCTATCACAGGACTCTGAGATCATGACCTGAGCCAAAGGCAGACATAACACCCAGGCGCCCATACAGTGTTATGTTTGTTGCAGGTGTACAATAAAGTGATTCAGTGCTCATCAAGATAAATGTGAATCCCATTCACTTATTTCACCCATGTCTCCACCCACCTCCCCTCTGGTAACCATCCGTTTGTTCTCTACAGTTAAGAGTCTGTTTTCTGGTTTGTCTTTTTTTTTTTCCTTTGTTCATTTGTTTTGTTTCTTAAATTCCATATACGCATGAAATCATATGGTGTTTATCTTTTTCTGATTGGTTTATTTAGCTTAACATTATATTCTCTAGATCCATCCATATTGTTGGAAATGGGAAGATTTCAAACTTTTTTATGCCCTTTTTAAAAAAAAGATGTTATTTATTTATTTTAAAGATTTTTAAAATTTATTTGTCAGATCACAAGTAGGCAGAGAGGCAGGCAGAGTCGTGGGTGGGGAGGCAGGCTCCCTGCTGAGCAGAGAGCCCTACGCGGGGCTCTATTCCAGGACCCTAGGATCATGACCTGAGCTGAAGGCAGAGGCTTTTAACCCACTGAGCCACCCAGGCGCCCCTTTATTTATTTACTTGACAGAGATCACAACTAGGCAGAGAGGCAGGCAGAGAGGGAGAGGAGGAAGCAGGCTCCCCGCTAAGCAGAGAGCCTGATGTAGGGCTTGATCCCAGGAACCTAGATCATGATCTGAGCTGAAGGCAGAAAAGCTTAACCCACTGAGCCACCCAGGCGCCCCTCAAACCTTTTTATAGATGAACAGTCTTCCACTGTATGTATACCACATCTTCTTTATCCATTAATCTGCAAGTGGGCACTTAGATTTCTTCCATATTTAGCTATTGTAAATAATGCTGTAATAAACATGGGAGCGCATGTATCCCTTCAAATTAGTGTTTTTGTATTCTTGGAATAAATACCCAGGAGCACAATTACTGGATCATAGAGTAGCTTTATTTTTAACTTTTTGAGGACCCTCCATACTGTTTTCCAGATTGACTGCACTAGTTTGCATTCCCACCAACAGTGGGTGTGGACGAGGGTTCCTTTTCTCTGCATCCTCGCCAACACTTACTGTTTCTTGTGTTTTTCATTACAGCCGTTCTGACAGGTACGAAGTGATATCTCACTATAGTTTTGACTTGCTTTCACTGATGAGTGATGTTGAGCATCTTTTCATGCATTTATTGGCTCTCTGGATGTCTTTGGAGAACTGTCTGTTCACGTCTTCTGTCCATTTTTTAATGGGATTATTTGGTTTTGGGGTGTTGAGTTCTATCAGTTCTTTATATATTTTGGACACAAAACCTTTATTGGATATGTCATCTGCAAATATCTTCTCCCATTTGATAAGCTATCTTTCAGTTTTGTTGATTTCTTCCTTTGTTGTACAGAAGCTTTTTATTTTGATGTAGTCCCAAAAGTTCATTTTTGTTTTTGTTCCTCTTGTCTCAGCAGACATTTATAGAGAGACGTTGTTACAGCCAATGTCAGAGAAATTACTGCCTGTGCGTTCTTTGAAGATTTTTTGTGGTTTCAGTTCTCTCACATTTTGATCTTTTATCCATTTTGAATTTGTTTTTGTGTATGATGTTAAGAGAATGATCCAGTTTCTAATAATTGATAGGTTTAAGAATATTTTTTATTATTAACATAATCCCTTTGCTCACCTGGAGTAAATCTAGTAAATCATAATAATCCTATTACCCCTGTCAAAGACTGGTTTGGCCAGGGCATAAGCTGACATCTGCTTAGGGAAAGGTTTTAAGGATCTTAGTATTTGCAAATAACTTGAACAATATGGAATTGGGTAAAGCAAGAAGTAAAGTGTCTGGAAAGCAACACCACCTCACCTCCTCAAGACACACACATTTTACATTTTTGTATATGTAATTTTGCCAGATAAAATATAGGATGACCTACTAAATTTGAATTCAGATAAACAATGAATAATCTTTTTGTGTAAGTTTGTCCTGAATATTGCATGGGATATACTTACACTAAAAAGTTATTCATCAATGATCTGAAATTCAATTTTAATCTTGTGTCTATATGCTTATTTGACAGGCCTAGATGTATGGCTTCCAAAACTAATTATATTGTCATTTCTCTGAACTAAGCTAGACGGAGCTAATTCATAACTCATGTTAAGATTTGGAAGGGAAATTATCCTGTTCTTCCTTATGCAGTATTGAGCGAAGAACAAGAACATGGAGTTGGAGTTCTGGGAACTTTACCACTCTGGGCTTCAGGCAATTTGTTCCTAAAATGGATGTTAGATCAGATTGCCCCAGAGGGTTAACATAGAGTAGTGGTTAGCAGCACAGGCAGGAGAATCAGACTTTCTGATTGTTAACCACCAGGGGCTTTGGTTTCCTCATCTCAAAGAAAGGAGTTCATTATGATCCATATCTCACTGGCTGCTGTGAAAGTTAAATGAGTTAGCATACTTCAGGTTCTTAGAACAAAGTCCCGCACATCGTAAATGCTCCATAAATGTTAGTTCACATTATTCTCAGTCTGACTTTCATTTTTTTTACAACGTTGAACAGCCTTCCTAAGACTCAGAGACATAAGATGTCAAGTCTAGATAAAGAAAATGCTACCACGAAGAACTCTTGAGTGTGAAGCACAACTGAACTCTTAAATTACATATTTGCTGGAAATAAATTTAATTGAGAGTACTATAAAAATTACATTAAAAGCATTTGTTTTAAAACTGTAGAGTCTAAAGAATTACTACTGAGGACTGAAATAGTTAGATGTTATTGGAAGGCAACCTTGCCATTGATCTCAATATGAAGATTTTCATCAGAATGTGTTTTCTACCCAGAAAATGAGCACAATTTGTGATCCAAATTATGACACAGAAGGAGGATTAATCTTCAGTTATGGAAGGAACTATGCAGATAAATGTATTTAAGGAACGACCAGTGTTTGTATCTATTTTTCTAGCTAGAAGAAAAGAGCTATATAAGTCATTGGTTTAACCCTGGGGAGGAAAAAAACCCAGATGTCAGGATTCAGAGATTATTATGTAATCAGTAATTTGGAGAGGCTGCAGCCTTTTGTTTGGCTTTCAAAAGCTCAGATTCAAAGGCTAAAAATTCAGCTTTTATTTTCCTTTTATGGTAGCTGGTTCATTTTCTATAGAGGTTCAATTTGTTACCAGAGAGAATCATCGCTAATTTGAATAATTACATACTTAACTGTAGGGTAGAACTGAAATTGGGGTTGATTGAGAGGCTTAGAAAC
Organism: Taxidea taxus jeffersonii; assembly: GCA_003697995.1. Taxonomy (NCBI): domain Eukaryota; kingdom Metazoa; phylum Chordata; class Mammalia; order Carnivora; family Mustelidae; genus Taxidea; species Taxidea taxus. The sequence continues at coordinate 115,995 of RCUC01138596.1, read as the reverse complement.
AGAACAAACTCCTCCCTGCCACAAGAATTAGAGATTTTACATAGCAAAACATGGCAGTGCAAGCAAGCATTTTCAATGAATTAAATTTGTTTTGTAGGAAATAGGCAAAAAGCAAACAAACAAAAAAACAAACAGTACCAACTCAACTTCACTCATAGTAGGAGGGCAACAGATTAAAACAGCACCAAGATATCACTTTTTAAATCTATCAGATTGATAAAACTCCTTAAGTTTGACAACACAGCTGTTGAATGCCTGTGGAGAAACAAATCTTATAGATGTTCATGGGAATGTAAACTGGCATAACACCTGGAGAAAATTTCAGCAAAATCTATGCAAATTACAAATTAAAGTGCATCTGCCCGTTGACCCACCAATTCCACTTCTGGGATTTTATCTTATAAAAATACCCATACTTGGGACCCCTGAGTGGCTCAGTCAGTTAAGCTTCCACTCTTGATTTTGAGTGAGGTCATGATATCGGGGTTGTGAGATTGAGCCCCAGCATGGAGCCTGTTTGGGATTCTCTCTCCCTTTCCCTCTGCCCTGTCCCCTGTGTCCCCCACACACACCCCAAAAAATACCTATACTCATTTGAAATTATTTATATACAAAGTTATTTTTTAATTGAAATATAATTCACATGGTTATAAAAATCAACATTTTAAAGTGTATAATTTGGTGATTTTTTTTGTTTATTCACAAGTTTATGCTCTCATCACCATTATCTATTTCCAAGACATTACTATCACCCCTAAATTAACTCTGTATCCACTAGCAACCACTAATCTATTTTCTGTCTCTATGGACTTGAAAGCAGGTCTTTGACTCTAATCTCTATGGTCTTTTGATTATGTCAGGCTCTGTTTAGATGACCTACATAAGCATTTTCTAAAATACCATTCTTAGACTTCAGATTTGATTGGTCCACACCTAAGTGGGCTTACTAGGGCCAATTTCCATAATGTTTTTACTTAACCTAACTTTTTTTGGTACTGCTAAACTGGATAGTAGAAACTGTCTAGTATTTATATATATTAACATCAAACAACAGTGTATTTCCAACATACTTTAAAGCTGGCTGTTTGTAAATATCTAAAAGAGGCCTCCCCTTCCTCTGAGCCCAGAACTGCAGAAAGATGCACATGAAAGACTGAGGTTAGGGAAACTCGGTCTATAAAGACAAATTAACCCTTATGACTAACATGGAACAAGCTTTGTAAGAATATTCTTCATAATGTCATTCCATGTTTGTTCATGTTTGAAATTTCCTATATTAAAAAACCAACAAAAAGATAATTATAAATGTCTTGTAACTTATTTGAAATTCACCATAGATAAAATGATGGTTAGGGGGGCACCTGGGTGGCTCAGTTGGTTAAGCGACTGCCTTCGGCTCAGGTCATGATCCTGGAGTCCCGGGATCGAGTCCCGCATCAGGCTCCCAGCTCCACAGGGAGTCTCCTTCTCCCTCTGACCTTCTCCTCACTCATGCTCTCTCACTGTCTCTCTCAAATAAATAAATAAAATATTTTAAAAAAATGATGGTTAGGGAAAGCTTTACAGACAAGTAAGAATTTAAGCAAAATTCTAAAGGAAGGAGATTAGAGAAGACACATGAGAGAGTGTCGGGAGGGGGGCACCTGGTTAACTCAGGTGGTAGAGAGGGGTCATGAGTTTAGGCCCCATATTGGGGGTAAAGCTTACTTAATTAAAAGAAAGAAGGGGAAAGAGTATCACACAGGAGGAATCAAATTTAATTCCATAAAAATACTGAGCATGATACTGGGCGTAATGTACTATGTCTAAGAGTTAGGAATAAGTTCATCTGTCTTCAAGGAGATGGAAGTTTACTTCTTGCTCATGTAAAAGAAGTCTGAGAGTGGGCAGAACAGAATTGGCATGGCATCTCCATGATGTACTTAGGGAACGTTAGGATATGCTCTTCCATCTTTGGCATGCATCCTCGAGGTCACCTGATAGGTCAAGAAACCTGCTAAACCTCCAGACATTATACCTACATTTCATCAACCAAGGGTGGAGTAAGGAGGAAGAAGTTCTATGAAATATTCCATTTACATATTACCAACTATAGACTTTATATACTTTCTAGTCACATGTTCATCCTCAGCTGCAAGGGAAGCTGAAAAGGAGCTGAAGGACTCATTCAGCTAGAATTCAGGTTTCTGTTACTAGAAGGAAGAGAGAGAGAACAGATAATTATAGGCAAAACAGCCTCTGCCACATCGTGCTCTGTAGGGAGTGTCTCATGGTAGGTAGGAGTGCTGGATGGGGTAACAGGGGCCAGTTTGACTCCAGGACCTGCAACTTATTAGTTATGGGATCTTGGAAAAGTAGTAACTAAAGCTCCCTAAGCATCAAATTTCTTGTCTGTAAATAAAAAATAACATAGCTTGTTAATACCAGAAAGCTATATGTATAAATTACCTGGCACAAAAGAGTGCTCAATAAATCACTGTTATTTTACCTGTGATTTGTGATTTGTTAGAGATTTAGTGATTTTAAAGATTTTTTCTGCCCTTAAGAAGTTAGCAGGACTGTTGTATTAGAGAAAGAAAAATATACCACTGATAAAAGCTGTTAAGATTATAAGTTGTTTTTTCTCCCAGTTTCATTAATTTATAAATAATATAATGGTCAGGAATATTATCTTCAAATATGGAATAAAATAGAACTTTATTGCAGTGTTTACTGTTTCTGCAACACCTTTAATACATAGTCTACAGAATTTAACAGGTATTAAATCAAACTCCATTCCCTCTCAATCCACTTGCCCAAATAAAGTAGAAATAGGCATATTCCCCGTGGATTTAAGAGTGAGATTTCCAAGATTTGGTCTTTTGAGAAACCATAAAATAAACCCTGAGAGACCACAACAGTCTAGATTAAAATAAATGTGGAAGAGGAGGTATTTCTAATTTATTTATTTTTTGATGGAATTGAGGGCAAATAGTGGAGTTGCCAATAATGGGAATTCGACTTTTTCTATTAGGAACTTTAAAAGGGAGGAGAAACTGAGATGTGTGAGAAATTCAGGTTGTAACGAGTTTCACACTTGTCTCAACTCAATGGGTTTACTAGTCAAACTACTGCTTTTCCCCCTGATATTTTCAACTCTACTGCTCTCCTTTATAGATTTGCTTCATATGAATTTATTTCTGAAAATGAAAGAGGACAGAATAAAAAGTGAATGTGAAAGCAGTGACAAAACTTTTGTGTTTTCATTGGATTTAACTTATCATAAGCCAGATTTAATTTTCTCTCCTGGGATTGTGATGACTATCTTGGTTATTTTTATTAAGGCAAGAATTAATCTTAGATTCTCCAAAATAGAGTAGACTCGAGGATTATATAGTCTGTTTTTCCAGTGCTTGAAATCATCACTGCATGATTCCTTCCTGTCCTCTTCCTATCCCCCATATCCCCAAACCATGAGCACATACTTCACATGCCAGGGCACTTACCCTCTGTCAAGACAAGCCATTTGTCGGGGTGCCTGGTAGCTCAGTGGGTTAAAGCCTCTGCCTTAGGCTCAGGTCATGGTCTCAGGGTCCTGGGACCAAGCCTGCATCGGGCTCTCTGCTCAGCGGGGAGCCTGCTTCCCTCCACCCCCACCTGCCTCTCTGCCTACTTGTAATCTCTCTCTCTGTCAAATAAATAGATAAATAAAATCTTAAAAAAAAAAAAAGACAAGGCATTCGTGCTCTGGCACTAGAAAGCTCTGCATCTATCTGCTAACTTCCACTCTCAAACTCCCAGTCACTTGTCCTGACTCTCCCTACTGTATCTCTGCAGAGAAAGCTTAATCCCTCTTCTACCTGAAAGCCTTTAAAAATATATGAAGACATACAGTTATTATATATCCAATGTCTTACCTCTGCCAGGTTAAACATATGTACCTACTTCCTTTAACAGTTCCCCTAAGCTCTTCTTTAGAACCTTGCTTTGCAAGTGGCTCTTCCAAGGGAACTCTGGTTTGTCCACATACACGGATTTGTTAGTCCTCTGATCCATATTTACAGGGCTTCTTATCACACATAAAATGGGACCCAGGCTTGGAGATATTTTTTTAAAGATTTATTTATTTATTTATTTGACAGACAGAGATCACAAGTAGGCAGAGAGACAGGGAGAGAGAGAAGAAGAAGATTGAGCCCAATGTGGGGCTCAATCCCAGGACCCTGGGATCAGGACTCCAGCCAAAGGCAGAGGCTTTAACCCACTGAGCCACCCAGGTGCCCCAGGCTTAGGGATTTAAAGTAGACCTGGAGATGCTCCACCCACATATCCCTTCAAGGAATGACTTGTTGCCCCAGTTGCTGGCAGTATGGTCAGCAGAGAGCCTTGAGCCATCCGCCCTTTGAGGGATTGCCTCAGATGTAGCAAGCTACCATGCCCAAGTTCATGCCCTTCTTAGGGATGCCAACATCCAATGACTGATCAGGGTAGGGTATAAATACTTGGCCACTTCAGCCCAATGCAGGACAACTTTTACAGGCCATTTTTTGTTCTAAAAGTCATGGTGTTATCAGTGAGTTTGTCATTGGTCCTGTAATGTAACATGACTTCTCCCTCTGCCTAATCATGCTTCTGTCCTCTTCCTTACATAGGGGCTGATCACAAAGGCGTTTCCTAATAAAAATTCTGCACATGAAACTCCATTTCTGCCGAAAAACTTGACCTGCAACAGGACCCCTGAGTGCTTCTCCCTCACTCAGACTTATGCCTCTAATTTTAACCTCAGTCTTGATATCATACAGCATGGTAGAAGGTTGATACCCTAGATGTGTTTTATAAGTAAAACCTACAGGATTTGCTAATGATAGTTTATGAAACAAAAGAGAAGAGAAGGGGCACCTGGGTGGCTCAGTGGTTAAGCCTCTGCCTTCGGCTCAGGTCATGATCTCAGGGTCCTGGAATCGAGCCCCACATCTGGCTCTCTGCTCAGCAGGGAGCCTGCTTCCCCCTCTCTCTCTGCCTGCCTCTCCACCTACTTGTAATCTCTGTCTGTCAAATAAATAAATAAAATCTTAAAAAAAAAAAGAAATTCCTTTGACATTAGCTAAAAAAAAAAGAGAAGAGGAAAAAATGATTGTTTTTTTGGCTTGTGCAACTAGAAGAATATTGTCATTTGCAGAAATGGAGAAGGCTGTGGGAAAAGTAGGTTGAGGTGGTTGGTAAATAAGATTTTGTTTTGTATATGTTTGAATGTAAGTTTGAGATGCCTTTAGAAATTTAAATGGAGATTAGTAGGCAGTTAGATATAAAAGGGTGGATTTCAAGGGAAAGATCAGAGCTAGAAATATATATTTGAGAGTTGTCAAGATATAGACATCATGTAAAACCATGAGACAGAAAGACACCATTTAGTAATGGATTGCAAAGGTAAGATGACTGAAGACTGAGCCCCGAGATACTTGAACATTCATATATTGGGGGTATGAGAGGAAGTAGCAGGGGTGCCTGGGTTGCTCAGTTGGTTAAGCAACCAGTTCTTGATCTCGGCTCAGATCTTGACCTCAGGGTCATGAGGTCAAGCCCCACTTTGAAAAGAAGGAGAGAGAGAGAGCAAGTAGCAAAGAAGACCAGGTAGGTGAGTAAGCTGAGTGAAAAACCAAGAGAGAATAGTGAGCCAAAAGTCATGTGAAGAAAGTATTAAAGAGGGATGCCTGGGTGGCTCAGTTTGTTAAGCGGCTGCCTTCGGCTCAGGTCTTGATCCCAGCATCCTGGGATCGAGTCCCACATCGGGCTCCTTGCTCGGCAGGGAGCCTGCTTCTCCCTCTGCCTCTGCCTGCCTCTCTGTCTGCCTGTGCTCGCTCTCTCTCTCTCTCTAACTAATAAATAAATAAAATCTTAAAAAAAAAAGAAAGTATTAAAGAGAAGAGAACAATGAGCTCTCAACATTAATCAGAAGGCTTACAGGTGCAATAAAGATGGCACTGTTTCCTCACAGGAGGATAGAGAAAGGTCACACGGTCCCTGAAATGTTCTTGGGGCCAATTAGGCAATGCCAAGGCCCTGGGTAAACAAAGTGGTTTAAAAAGGAGGTGGCAGGTTCTGAATGGGCATGCCCCCTTATCCTGCAGATAGTGGTGCAATGAGAGGAAGACCTGAGTGGGGCCTTTCTTGCCCGAATCTAAGAGAAAGAACTACAGCTTGTAAAGATTGAGTGAATTGACACATGTAAAGAACTTAGAATAGTGTCTGGCACAGGGTGATCACTCAGTCAATGTTTATTGGTTGCTATTATTATTTATATTTTCTGGGTTCAGCATAGTAACTTTGTACAGCAGAAATTCAACACATTTTTTTTAAAGATTTTATTTATTTATTTGACAGACAGAGATCACAAGTAGGCAGAGAGGCAGGCAGAGAGAGATGAGGAAGCAGGCTCCCCGCTGAGCAGAGAGCCCCACTCGGGGCTGGATCCCAGGACCCTGGGATCATGACCTGAGCTGAAGGCAAAGGCTTTAACCCACTGAGCCACCCAGGTGCCCCATAAATTCAACACATTTTAAAATGAATTTTAATACACTTTAAAATGAATATAGATTTATGATTTTGGGGGGATCTTTTAGATGCTCATTGAATAGGAGTGAAATTTCAGATTTCAACTGGAGGAAAAAGATTATATTATATTTAAAAACCACTGTTGCAGGACGCCTGGGTGGCTCAGTTGGTTAAGCAGCTGCCTTCGGCTCAGGTCATGATCCCAGCGTCCTGGGATCGAGTCCCACATTGGGCTCCTTGCTCGGCAGGGAGTTTGCTTCTCCCTCTGCCTCTGCCTGCCTCTCTGTCTGCCTGTGCTCATTTGCTCTCTCTCCCTCTCTGTCTGACAAATAAATAAAAATAAATAAATAAAATCTTAAAAAAAAACAAACAAACACTGTTGCAGTGTGTGTGTGTGTGTGTGTGTGTGTTTTACCCTGATCCCTGATGATCAACATTTTGATTCATTTTTGGCTCTTCTAAGGAATCATAGAATTTTGATGGCCATTGACCGAAGCTGCCTAACAGGTTTACTGGAGCCTCACCAAATTTATTAGCCTGATGACTAGGAGTTAGGAACCAATGTTAATCATCCCAAGGGCAATTAAAGCAAGAGGGAAATGCAGCAGAGCCATCCTAGTTACAAAATAAGATAGACGGAGTCTCTGTACATAACCCTACCCTCAGCCTTGCCAAGAGAGCATTTTGAAGTCCTTTGCAGCAAAATATTGCTTGTCAGTCAGACTTGTCTAATGTCTTAGCAATACAAAAAGAACCTAAGGAAAGCCAAATGTTGCAGTTTGATTGTTCATGATTTGATTGGTACCATGATTTAGTAAATTACTTTTTTTTGAGGGTTCTTTTTGTGGTTTGTTTAAAGCCAAGGACTAAATGTAGCAATAAAAATTTAAATTACCTTGGCTCTTGCCCGAAATGCTCAATATTCCAATCTCGTGCCTCACTGTAGTGCCAGGAAGAAGAGCAGAAATAGTTCACAATGATTCTGCATTACTGATTCACTCTACTCATTAGACTATATTGAAATGTTATGATTTGCTGGGCTCAGAGAGTAATTCCAGTTTGCCTCCAGCCATTTCAAATAATTTTTTGCTACTACATAACAAAATACAAAATTATTTGGAGTAAGACTTTCTAATTGGAAATAATAATTTTTAGGTAGGAAATGAAGTCCTTTACTAAATAATGTTAGATTATCATCAGAATTACATTTCCATGAATAATTAACCAAGACCACCTCAGCTATTTAGCTATTTTAGTATAGCTGAATTCTAGTGATTATTAGGTTTAATTGTATTTTCTTGAGCTCAGCAGAAAAAATAAAATCAGATCATATGTTTTTCACTGTAAAATATTATCTTGTTAGATTAAAAAAATTTTACCAAATAAAAATATTCCAGGGAAATATGCTCTTGGTAAACATATGCCAAAATGTTATACTTATGTTAGTTCTTGCCACTTCAATATTTGTAGAATTCTTTTACTTTAATTATAACAAAGCAGACGTTTTCTCCAATATAGATCCAATATAGTTTCCATGTCGTTTTCTCCAATATAGATCCAATATAGTTTCCATGTTGTATATTCCATAAATTTTTCTATATTTATTTTTTAAGTTTTTACCTTTTTATTTAAGTAACCTCTACACCAACATAGGGCTCAAACTTATGACCCTGAGATTAATAGTCACATGCTCTTTTAACTGAGCCAGCCAGGCGCCCCTGTATTTATTTTTAATTGAACTCATGATCAGTGTAACAGACACCAGGTTTTGGTTGAATTATTTATTTGTTCCCTCTCTTAAAAGAGGGTAAAAACAATGGGTTGTTCTTACTAACTTGCCTAGGGCTTCAAAGATATGAGGATAGCAAACACTCATATCTACTTTAGTGTAAAAATGTTATAGTTCGTCATGGATATGGCAGAAACAAACACAACCTAGTTAAATAAGGCATTATCACCATCTCTGGACTCTTTGGCAATGCCTTAAAATGATTCTTAACATACTTAAAGTGATTAAAGTTATTTGTTTTTCTTAGGAATCTTGTTCAATTTTCCTATAACAGAGAAATGAAATATGTTAAATTGCTATTACTCTTATTCCTATCTTTGCTCTCAAGTCACCATCAAAATTATTCTTTGTCAAGCTTGTGTTCTTTGCTGTGTTATATCTCCAACTTTTCAAACAGCTGAACTTTATGAAAATAGGGCACTCAGTGGGACATGAGACTTGGTATGCTGGGATTCTCAGAGTAGAGTAGGGATTGAGGAGCAAGGGGAGAAGGGGGAAAGAACACAAATTAAATAGAAGAAAATTATCTGACATTAGAGCTTCAAAGTCAGGGTGCCTGGATGCCTCAGTCAGTTACGTGTCTGTCTTTTGCTCAGGTCATAATCCTGGGGCCCTGGAATCCAGCTCTACATTAGGCTCCCTACTCAGTGGGGAGTCTGCTTTTCCCTCTCCCTGTCCTTCCCACTTGTGTTCTCTCTTGCTCCTCTCTCTCTCTCTCTGTGTCAAATAAATAAACAAATAAACCTTAAAAAAAAAGCTTCAAAGTCAGAATCTTAATGGTGGCAGCTAGAATTATGACTGCCATCACCCTAGCATTGTCGTTTACCTTTGCCCTACTGCCTTGTGGTCCAAAATGCGGACATTCCAGTATGGTAGATGTGCTGTTGGGAGACACTTAGAAAGAGAATTAAGAACTACTATTTATTGAGTACCTGTAGATGCCAGCCACAGTAGAGATATTTTCACATTCCATCTCATTTAGTCACTACTATAATTTTCTAAAGTTCATCTGACTATCTTCATTTTACCATTGGAGATATTGGTGGTAAGAATAGTTAAATAAGTCACCCAGAATCCCAACTGATTATGCATTAAACAGAGCTAATTGCCCTAGCAGGAACGTGAATGGGGGAGAAAGAAGGTAGTAAGTAGGTCAACATGGTTTGGTCTTGTCCATTTATGTAAATGTTGATGTTAGAGTCTTATCTCAGGGAGCTATGTTCCTAAGATACAGAAGATTTCGAATTAAGCAGTTTCCAGAGGTTAATGTCTTGTATTCATTATCCACAAACTCTTGCTTTAACCTCTTGTGTTAGGGTACACATTTGTTCATCTTTATTTTTCCCATGCCACCTTCCACAGTACTTTGTACATTGTGATTATTCAATAAATATTTGTTACATTTAATTTAAAACCTTCTTATGAGAGCAACAAGAAATGGTTATTTTTAATAGTGGTTTAATTATAATAGTGTCCACCCTGGGATATTTATGCTTGTCATAATAATTGAGGGCCTCAATTAGAGAGTTAAAAATTGAATAAACAAAAAATAATTGATAGTGTTGACCTGTCTAGGAAAAAAAACTTGCTGAGGAAATGGAAAAAGGAGAGAGAGAAGGAATTATAATATTTAAGATCAATAATTTATAAGATTTTAGCATTTGAAATTATAATGGGGGGCAATGTAAATATGAGCAATTAGTACCTTGTGTTTTCTGTGAAAACAACTACCTCTGCTGCTTACAACTGGAATTATCACTTATATGAGACAAGAGCTTCTTTCACTAATTGGGTCAGATTATATTTTTAGTACCATCTTATTGTAATGAATGCGGGCCCTTTCTATTAACCTTAACAGTCAAGAAACATGAAACAACGGGAGAATATATCATTTGGGACTTCAAACTAACTGTATATGCTAATGTGACTGCTTGAGGACATTTTTATCATATCGATTGCAATTATGAAGGGAAAATAAAATCTTCTCAAGTATCCTTCACTCTCTCTGAGTTAATTAAATTTTATAACCTTTTCTAAACTCTTCAAACAATAGAATCTTGTGTAGGTAATATGAAATAATTATAAAGAACTTTATTATCTTCCAAAAATTCCACTGGGCTAATAGATTTAGCAATTTCCTTTATTTTTATTGCAAGAAATTATCATCAACATCACCATTGTTGCAAACATGATCACCAATAGCATTTACTGAATCTTTAGGGCATTGTGCTAGGTAGAGACATCAAGAAGTATAAGATACACTTGTCCTTGAGAAATTTATAATCTAAATGGGGACATTTAGATTGGTTAAAATTGGTCCAAAACACTTTATTTAATCTTGTGATTTATTAGAATCATTCAGTGGGGAGACATATGGGAGTAATATTGGACTCAGTTATGTTAAAATAAATTCTACCTTCTACCTTTGCTAAGAGATACTCACAGGTTTTGAAAAATAGGGCAGATGTCATTAGTTACCTTTCTGCAAGGAATGAAATCCTTTGATCCCTAGAGGATAAAACACTAATTCTCTGAGCATTTTATTTGGGTGACTTGGGAAAGTTAAGTCCCATCTCTGCAACTAATTGACAGTGTAACTATCACTTGTAGCACATTATTGCTCCAGCTGCTACACTAAAGGACAGGCTCTCAATGTCTTTGGCTTGAGAGAAATCCTATATCATTGAATAGAATGGTGCATTTGCATTAGTAGACCACAGCATCTTACCTTCCTCCCTTCATTACTAAGCTGGCCAATAAATAAAGCTGAAATTATAATGGACTATATGCCTCTGATGTATTTCTTAATCAGTTTGATGTGTGAAAAATTATTCAGCATTTCCATGATTTGCCCATCATGTATAAAGTTGGAGTTTTCTAATACAGTGTGCACTAGTATAAAAAAGTATTTAATATCATGAGCTCTTTTACATTGATTTTCAATGCTTGAATTTGAGAAAGGAGAGGGAAAAGAATTTTTTCCCTCCCAGGTTGGGCATATGGAAATAAGTAATGTGGGTAATTGGACAAATGCATTCCCCAGAAAAATGCTGTAAGTGTATCTTTCTGGTTTATTTTGTTTGCTTGGTAATAAAGCCTTACATGACTACCAAATTTTTTCTAATCACATTTAATTGAAAGTTAATAATCCATTCCCTTCATCAATGGTATTAGTGGATGACTTCTACAACATAATGTGCACTCACACAGATCAGTGGTTTATGTGGGTGAAGCAGGTCATTTGAAGCTTTCCAATTCATACTGCAATCTATTCTCAATTAGGTACATTGAAGAAGTTAGAACTTTCAGAGACTTTACAACCTTGAGATTCGAGATATAGTGTTTTGCTTTATTCTTTTAGTTTTCACAATAAATTTTCAAACTTATAGAAAAGTTGAAATATGTACACTCTTCACCTAGATTCACCAAATATTAACATTTTGCCACATTTTTCTCATATATACACATGTATATGGTGTCTACTGTGTGTATATATGCACATATATATTTACTTATAAGACTTTCTTTTCCTGATCCACTTGAAAGGAAGTTGCATTTATCATTACACATTACACAATACTCATAAATGTTTCAGCATGAATAGCCTAAAAAAAAAGACTTTATCTTATGTAACTACAGTACCATTATGGAACCCAAAAAGGTGATATTAATTCAATAATATCATCTAACATATAGTCCATATTCATATTTCCCTGTCTCAAAGATATCTCTTATGTTAGTTTTTGTTTGTTTATTTCAAATCCAGAATCCAATCAAATTTCACACATTGCATTTGGCTTTAGCTCTTTTACTTGGAAGCACTTCACATGCATTTTATACTCATATCTTAGAATTTTTCAAAGAGTCTGGATTTATGTCTTCTTCCTTTCTTTCTCCCTTCCTCCCTGCTTGCTTGCTTTCTCTCTTTCTCTTTTTCTTTCTTCTCTTTTTTATTGTTAAAGTGTAGCCCAACATGGGGCTTGAACTCATGACCCTGAGAGTGAGAACTGAGCTGAGATCAAGACTCAGACGTCCAACCGACTGAGCCAACTAGGCATACCATGTTCTTTCCTAATTAAAAAAATAATAATTAAAAATTAAAAAATTGAAAAAAAAAAGAATACTGAGAAATGGACTGTGTGTCACTGTTTTCTATTACCAATGCCTAAGAGCCTAACTATTGGGCCTACATTCTTTAGTCTAGCAATGTGACTCATTTTATACCAAAAATGTTGATTAAAAGAAGAAATCCTATAATGTGTCCATGAAAACAAGGGATGCCAGTATTTAAAACGAGTCACGAATATGCAGATCATTAAAACTTGATTATCTTTTTCCTGAATCTCCTTAACTATCCAAGAAAATGTTAGAATTTTTGACTGGAAGAACCTCAGAGGCAAGTTAATTAGCTTGGTTGTTGTGTTACCAGTGAGAAACCATAAACTCCAAGAGTCTCTGATTAGCCAGTGTCATATTGCCAGTTAATTGTAGAGATAAGACTAGAGATAAAGTATCTTGATTTTCAACATCCTGTGTCCCTGATTCTTCATCATCTTCTCTATAACCACCTTCTCTTTCCTTCCTTTTTCTCCTTCCTCTGTTGAGCAAACAACAGAACCTTTTAAGAAGACAAATCACGGGGCGCCTGGGTGGCTCAGTGGGTTAAAGCCGCTGCCTTCGGCTCGGGTCATGATCCCAGAGTCGTGGGATCGAGCCCCGGATCAGGCTCTCTGCTCTGTGGACGGCCTGCTTCCTCCTCTCTCTCTCTCTCTCTCTCTCTCTCTGCCTCTCTGCCTACTTGTGATCTCTGTCTATCAAATAAATAAATAAAATATTTAAAAAAAGAAGACAAATCACTTCTGTTTCATGTCTGCCAAAAACTTCTGTTTCTCAATAGCAGCATTACTGACATTTTGGTCTAGATAATTCTTTGTTGTGGGGGCTGCATTGTAGGATGTTTACCAGTATCATGACTTCTACCCATTTGATACCAATAGCACTTCCCCATTTGTGACAATCAGAAATGTCTCTAAATATTGCCAAATGTCCCAGGTTGGAGGTAAGTGTAGAGGGACACAAAATTGCCTCTGATTGAGAACCATTGCCAAATGGTTCTTACTTGGGTGGTGGTTCTTGTTTTAGTTATCAGCTTTCTTTTTACTCAAGTAAATATGAATTCAAATTTTTCTGTAGTTGTAATCACAACATAGATATAAATTTTATTCTACCATTTTTACTTAACATTTTGTAATGAGTATTTTCACTGCTGTTATATGACATAGACAAGTGTTGTTTTTGCCTAGCTAGCATCCCTGCTCCCCCTTGCAGTATCAGCAGCCCTTTGTTCCTTCTGGAATTGTACCTCCCTTACCCCGATCATTTGATTCTAGGGTTCCTCCTTCTGACAAGGTTGTGAGTGGGTGACCCAGACCTAACCAGTCATAATCATTCATCTCCACAGCCACAATAACGACTCTCAGTGATAGGTACATGATCCAAGTTAGGCCAAGCAGTGCCTTTCCTGGGAATTTCCAAGCAGTGTCCTTTCCTGGGAATTTGCTAGAGGAAAGGTTCTACTTTGTGTGGGTTGCTGAACTGTGATTTTGTACAACTGAGGCGCCCTGCATCTACATCCTTAGCTTACCCGCAGTATAAGAGAATAAAGCCAACACCGACAGAAAGCAGAGCTGTGAGGTGGGGCAGGAAATCCTAGTGGTTCCATTTGAGTCCTTAGATTCACTCATCTTTGTCAATAAATCTCTTCCCCTACATCCTTTTATATTCTCATTTATTTTTTTGCTAAATTGGTTTGACAGGTGTTCTTTTGCTTGCAACAAAAATAGTCTTGATTAAGAAAATGGTATTTGTATTTATAATATTTAGTGACGCATATATGTTCAAGTTGTATTGCCGTGATTTTCTTAACCGTTCTGCTAACACTGAACCTTAAAGTGATTTGAAATATTTTCTATTATAAATGCAGTTTTCTTTTCCAGTGCCTTTTGAATGACTTCTAGTAAATTTTCCATTAGTTTCCTTAAACATAGGGCTTGGTTTGAATTCTGAACTACAAGATTTAGAATTGAGTGATTTACCATGTAATTGAAGGCCATTTGGTTTTACTTTATCCCCTTTTGCTTTTTTACTTCCATTATAATCATTCCATCTGCGATTATACCAACTGTTGTAGCTCCAGCTGCATGGGCACATTTGAATGCATTAGTGTGTATGTCAGTGGTTTAGGAAATTTTCTATGGTATCATGAAGATTTATTTCCTACCCTTGTAGGGCCTGCTTTATGATTTCTTTTTACTGTTATCCTCAAAAACAATATTGTTCAATTTTAAGCCTTCAGAGCTTTACATTTGCTTAAGACATAAAATTACTCTGCCATCCTAATGTCTCTGAAAATGGCTCCAATTGTTGCATTACCATGAAGTCTGTGTATACTTCATTTACCTGCATACTTTGACTTTTCCATATATTAATATCTAGTTCAAATGTTACCATCTTCTATGTGATTTTTTTTATCACTTTGTTCACAATTTGTTTTTACCTCTTATTATATTTACTCATCTACCTCATATCTATCAAAAGTAATGCAATAGTGGGAGTAGTGCCATGTTAGAGTCCTATAGTAGCCACACACTCACCTTCCAGAGACTCATAGGTAGCAATATAATATAAAATATATTAACATCAAATTATTTATGGAAGCATAATTAAAGATAACTTGTAATAGCAAAAGATTAAAAACAAATCAAAAGCTCATCATTGGGGTTCAGTTTTAATGGATTATGATACAGTCATAAAATGGAATGCTATGCAGTTATAAACAAGAAAAGGTGTTTCTATATATTGATATGGTATAATTTCCAAGATATATTAAGTATGGAGATATATCAAGATATATCTCCAAGATATATACTAAGTATCTGAAGAAGTGATACAGCAGAGTAATTAGAAGTGTGGACTCTGATGTCCAGTCTAGGTTCAAAGGCAGGCTCTCCTATTTATTAGCTGTGTAACTTGTCTCAAGTCCCGTTCCTCAATTTTTTTCACCTGTGAAATGAGGGTGCTCTTGATAACTACCACACAAGATTCTATGAGGATCAAATGAGCTGATACATGCATACGCTTAGAAGAGTACCTGGCCCATACTAAAATAATTGAACTACAATGAGATGTGAACAAATGATATTTAAATTATGCGATACTTCATAAAATGAAAAATTAAATCTCTGTTAATGTATTGACATTAAATATTTTCACTGTTACTGCTCTGTGCTGTAGTATTAGGCATCCTTATCTAGAGGATTGTCTCTTCTATTATTATGATGTTATAATGTCTTCTGCACAAGGCCTGGCTTTTCTTCAAGTGTGTACCCTGCATGATCTCCAGCATGTTCCATGTATAAGGCAAGTTCGATAGGTATTTGTTGATGGAATTAATGAAACACTCGGATTCCTCTCTGCCTATAAATATGATTTCAGAGCTTTAATAAACAGAGAGTAGTTTTAGATGTCTAAGAGAGTATATGAGTATACAACACCTATAATTTCAAAAATGAGGGGGCAAGTCCAGAGATTTGTCTACAATAGAAGTTAGGTAGTTTATTTTAGCCTGGATTGGGATTCTGAAAGTGTTATATTCTTTTCCTTTAAAAAAATGTTTTAAATGAATATGAGAATTAATAGATTTTAGAAGCTTTGAGTCTCAGAAAGGTTAGTAAATTGCATGCCTTTGTGGATCTAGCTAATGACAGGTTGGAGATCAAACCTGGATCCGGCTGTTGTTTTTTCAGCCAAAACAGAGTGGCAGGAAGGAAAGTTATATTCCCTGACTTTGCAAGTGAGCCAGAGACAGGATGTAAGGAAGGAGATTTCCAGGGCACCTGTCCTTCAGCAGTGCTTCATTTCTCTGAACATATTACGTACTTACTTAACTTTCTTCCAAGCCCTAGGACTGAATAAAAATATTCAGTGTATTAGGAATATGAGAAAAAGTATAATAGCAAGATAATTTTACATAACTTAAGCCTTTGCCTCTGAGATCAAGGCCATCTAAAATGCTTAAATAAATTCAGAGAATTATAAGTGGCTTAAAATGTTCCCTTTGGGTTATTAAGTGATACACTCTCTCTATCCATAGATCATAATTTTTAACACATATTAGTCTTTGCCTGATGTAGGGTTGATCATGTTGCATTTTTTCCAGATCAGTTTCACTATAAAATACAATAATGAAGTCATGGCATTTTCAAGGCAGAAGTTTGCAGGTATGTACCATTTTAGAAATCCTGAAGTACAAAAGTCCCCAAATGCTTGGTAAATTGGAAGATGGCATAAATTCAATTACAGAAGTGTTCTTCATGTTCCAAAATAATTAGTCATGGGGTTTCTTTAAATAGGAGGGCCTGACAACTCATGTTCATTTGGTGAAAGAAACTTCATACTCTATCCGGGAATATTATCTTCTTTAACATGGAAGACTTCCAGAGGAATATGTATCAGAGAGTGAGGCATAACTGATTAAACAAATCAGCTGTCTCAATCAATTCTGTAACCAATGAGGATGGGGAGTGGGAAGAGGTGCCATATTAGATTGGGTGCTGAGGGAAGACATCTCTGAATAAGAATAGGTGATATTTGAGCTAATACCTGAGTAGAATAAAACCTGAATAAAGCTCAGAGAGACAGAGTTTGGAAATGTTCCTGGAGAAAACTCAGCAAGTAAGGTCTCTTAGGTTAGGGCAAGCATGGTGGATCAAGGAACAGAAAGACCAGACTGCCTGAAGTGTAGTATTCCAGGGAAAGTGGGTCTCAATGAAGGCAAGAGGTACAAATGAGGGCCAGATGAAATAGAATCATGGTACGTGCGTGTAAATTGCTTACCTTGGAACTTGAAACATTTTAAGAGCTCAATAAATGAAAACTCCTAGTTATTAGAGATCATATTATTGTTTTATTCATAATTCAAATTTAACTATTTTTTAAATAGGAGTAGAATTAATCCTTACAATAAATTCAAACAAACACTTAGAAAATACCTGTGAAATTTGAGTTTCATGTCTTCACTAACTTTGTAAAATTTCAATTCCATTTAAAACCATAAGAAGAGTAATTTTCTAATTGTAAAGGGTGCTAAAACCATTTGTATGGAATTTATTGTATTATAAATATTTGTTTATTGTTTCTTTTTTTTTTTTTAAAGATTTTATTTATTTATTTGACAGACAGAGATCACAAGTAGGCAGAGAGGCAGGCAGAGACAGAGAGAGGGGAAAGCAGGATCCCTGCTGAGCAGAGTGCCTGATGCAGGGCTCAATCCTAGGACCCTGAGATCATGACCTGAGCAGAAGGCAGAGGCTTTAACCCAGAGCCACCCAGGTGCCCCTGTTTATTGTTTCTATAATCAGTCATGGGGTTTCAGATTTGTGCTAAGAGGCTTTCTTACCCCTTTCCTCAGTAATGATACTCTTTCTTCAATCCTGAAAATATTTTCCTAAAATTCATTCAGTTTTTGTGGCTTATTTTTAGCCAACCTGGAATTCATTTTTTTGGTATTATGTTAGAGATTGTGATAGGCAAAATGATGACTCCCAGATCTATACAAATCCTAATTCCTGTAAATTATGAAAAGAGGGAGATTTGAGAAGGCAATGTGAAGACAGAGAGAGAGAGAGATTTCACGATGTTATGCTGCTGGCCTTGAAAATGAAAGAAGGGGCTAAGAGCCAAGGAATGAAAGGAATGTAGCTCTAGAAGCTGGAAAAGATGAGGAAGGGCAGATCTCCCTTCCAGCTCCTAGAAGGAGTGGCCCAGCCCATACCTTAGATTGTGTACATTGATTTCAAACCTCTGGACTCCAGAACTGTAAGGGAATACATTTATGTTGTTTCAAGCCATTAAATTTGTGAATATTTATTATATCAGTCATTGGAAACTAATACAGAACTCTAGTTTTCCTTCATGATGCTGTACTTTTTTTTCCAAAAAAACTTTTTTGCTTTAAAAACTGCATTTATTCTTCCATATGAACTTTAGATTCAATTTGTCTAGTAAAAAAAATTGAATTTTGATTGAACATGCATTAAATATATGAATATTTCTATTCAGAAATACAGACTCTCCTTCCAGGTCTCCCCTTCTCCCCCCATAGTTAAACTATAAAATTTTATAGTTATTCTTCACTTAGGTCTTATACATTTCTTTTTTTTTTTTAAAGATTTTATTTATTCATTTGACAGACAGATCACAAGTAGGCAGAGAGGCAGGCAGAGAGAGAGGAAGGGAAGCAGGCTCCCTGCTGAGCAGAAAGCCCGACGCAGGGCTCTATCCCAGGACCCCGGGATCATGACCGGAGCCAACCCACTGAGCCACCCACACGCCCCGTAGGTCTTATACATTTCTTAAGGCTTGTTTCTTAAGCCTTATTTGTTGCTACTGTGAAATAGGATCATTTTAAGAATTCCCTTTATCTATTTTACCCATTCCCTCACCTACCTTCCCTCTGGCAACCACTAGTTTGTTCTCTACATTTAAGAGTCTAGTTTTTTTTTTTCTTTTTTCTTTGTTCATTTGTTTTATTTCTTAAATTCTACATATGAGTGAAATCACATGATATTTGTCTTTTTTTTTTTTTTACTTATTTCTCTTAGCATTATATCCTGTAGATCCATTCATGTTTTTGCAAAAGACAAGATGTCATTCTTTTTTATGGCTGAGTAATATTCATACATACACACACAGACACACATATGTATATATAGGTATACTCAATCTTACTCTATTCATTCATTAGTCAATGGACATTTGGGTTCTTTCCCATAATTTGGCTATTGTTAATAATGTTGTTATAAATATAGTAGTGCAGATACCTTTTTGAATTAGTATTTTTGTTTTCTTTGGGTAAATACCAAGTAGAGGAATTCCTGGATCATATAGTAACACTATTTTTAATTTTTTGAGGAATCTCTATACTGCTTTCCACAGTGGTTGCACCAGTTTGCATTCCCACCAACAGTGCAAGAGGGTTCTTTTTCTTTTTTCTCTATATCCTTGCCAATACCTGTTGTTTCTTGAGTTTTTTATTTTAGCCTGACAGGTATGAAGTGAGATCTCATTATGGTTTCGATTTTCTTTTCCCTGATGATGAGTGCTATTTAGCATCTTTTCATGTATTTGTCCGTCATCTCGGTGTCTTCTTTGGAGAAATGTCTATTCAGGTCCTCCACCCATTTTTATTTATTTATTTTTTAAAAGATCTTATTTATTTATTTGAGAGAGTCAGTAAGAGAGAGTAGAGCAGGAGGGAGGGGCAGAGAGAAAAGAGGCTCCACTCTTAGCCGGGAGCTCAACACTGGACTCTATTCCAGGACCCTGGGATCATGACCTGAGCTGAAGACAGACACTTAACTGACTGAGCCACTCAGGCACCTCCAAGCCTGAATTTGTTAATACCCCCCGCAAAAAAACCAAAAAACAAAAAAGAGCTACAGACTTTCTAAGTAAAATACTAAATAAATATTAAGTGAAAACATAAAATTACCCAGTCAGCTTTATTATGTAAGAACTGAATTTTTCAACATTAAAACTCTTATTATATTTATTATTATATAATTGCATTATATACATAGTAGACATTGGAAATGTAATTCATAACACCTTATCAGCTCTTTTTTATTATTTTTTTATTTTAAAGATTTTATTTATTTATTTGACAGAGATCACAAGTAGGCAGAGAGGAAGAAAGAGAGAGGAAGGGAAGCAGGCTCCCTGCTGAGCAGAGAGCCAATGCAATGCAGGGCTCAATCCCAGGACCCCAGGATCAGGACCTGAGCCGAAGGCAGGGGCTTTAACCCACTGAGCCACCCAGGTGACCCTTAACAGCTCTTTTGATTTAAAGAAGTACTCAATAGCATAGAAATAGAAATATTCTTACCATTTTTACGCATGTACAAAATGATGTACATGTAGGTTATGTTAAAATGCTTCCACAAAATATGCAAAGTAGAACACACATCACATTTAATAGTGAAATACTGAAGATATTCCAATTGAATTCAGAAAAAGGACAAATATTTCTATATCCACCATAACCATTTAACACTGTTTTGTATATTCTAGTTAATGCAATAAGATAAGAAAAACAAATAAGAAAATAAGTACTGCAAAAGAAAATAAAGATTATAATATTTGTAGATGATATAATTGTCTTGTTGGAAAATCCAAGAGAAAAATTATTAGACCTTTAAATTGATTCATCAGAGTGACCACAGAGAAAATCCAATAGCACTTCTAGGCATAAATAATATATAATTAGAAAATGTAGGGGTGTCTGAGTGGTTCAGTTTGTTAGGCATCTGTCTCTTGGTTTTGGCTCACATCATGATCTCAGGGTCATGAGATCAAGTCCCGTGATTGACTCTGCCCTGGGCATGGAGCTTGTTTAGGAGTCTCTCTTGCCCTCTCTCTCTGCCCCAGCCCTCTGTCTAAAATAATAATAATAATAGTTATTATTATTATTAATTTGTTAAAAAAGAAAATGTAATTTTAAAAAGATCACATAACTAGAACAAATAATCCTAAAATTTGCATGGAACCACAAAAGACCCCGAATAGCCAAAACAACTTGAGAAAGAGCTAACCTGGAGGTATCACAATCCCAGATTTCAAGATATACTACAAAACTGTAGGAATCAAAACAGTACATACAATACTGACACAAAAAGAGACGAATGGATCAATAGAGTAGAATAGAGAGTCTAGAAATAAACCCACACTTACATTGTCAATTAATCTTCAATAGAGGAGGCAAGAATACACAATAAGTAAAAGACCGTGTCTTCAATACATGGTGCTAGTTCATGCAAAAGAATGAAACTGGACCATTTTCTTACACCATACACAAAAATAAACTAAAAATGGATTGAAGACTCAGGCGCCTGGGTGGCTCAGTCAGTTAAGCATCCAACTCTTGATTTCAGCTCCGGTTGTGATCTCAGTGTTGTGAGATTGACCCCCATGTGAGGCTCCACACTGGGCATGGGACCTATTTGGGATTTTCCCTCTTCCCCTCTTCTCTGCTTGCACATGCATTTGCTTCTCTCTCTCTCTCTAAAAATAAATAAATAAAAATAAAAATAAACAAAAATAAAAATTAAACAAAAAATGGATTGAAGACTTAATGTGAGACATGAAACCATAAAAGTCCTGGAAGAAAACACAGGCAGTAATTTCTTGGACATAGGCCTTAGCAACATTTTTCTAGATATGTCTCCCAGTGGGTGGAGGGGGGTGCCTGGGTGGCTCATTCGGTTAAGCATCCTGGGATCAAGACTCAGCAGTGAGTCTGTCTGCTTCTCCCTTTCCCTCTGCGCTCCCCCAGCTAGTGCTCTCACATTCTCTCTATCTTTCTCGCTTTCACTCTCCCTCTATCTCAAATAAATAAGTAAAATCTTTAAAAAATAAAGAGGCTTGGATATTAGTCATGCTAGTCTTACAGAATGAATTAAAAAGTACTTTGTCTTTTTGTTTTTAAAAAGTTAATAGTAGTTTAAAATAACAGAAATAACAAACTCCTTATAGACTTTATAGAATTGCATTGGTTTAGTTCCTTTTTGGTTACAGATTTCTGTCTTTCAACTTTTTCTGTAATTATTTAATCTATTCAGGTTTTCTACAACTTTTGGAATCAATTTTTATAACTTAGGATCTCCTAGAAAATAATGAGTAAAGGTTAACATTCACTATCTATAATAATATAATATAATGTGCCTATAAACCAAAACGATGGATAACCCACTTAAAAATAAGCAAATACCTAGTCTGCATAATTAATAGAAGAAACATTTGGTTGGCCATTTAATATATGCTTTAGCTCCGTCATATCTAGGGCAATCATATATCTATGTTTGCCTGGAAAAGTCCTGGTTTATATGTGCTCTTCCAGGAAAATTATGATTTGTGTCATCTTTTAGTTTTAGAAGTTTCCTTAGAAGTTCCTCCTAGCTCTGCTCATTCATCCCTCTTCTGCCCTGTGCAACCCCTGGCAAGTTTCTAAGTTTTAGTCTTAGAAGTTTCCTAGCACCATGTGTTGAAGAGACACTAAATTATATTGTCTCCCTACTTATAATAAACGGAATGAAAGTTTAAATAATAATGAGGGTTTTATTTATTTTGCCAATCATATTAACAAACATTAAAAAAATTTATAATATCCATCACTGGAAATGGTATAGTAAAACAGGGTAACAGTGGAAGAGATAATTGGTACCCTCTTTGGGGGCTATAAATTTGGCAATATCTATTAAAATTTTAGTGTGCATGTCACTTAATCTAACTATGGATTTGCAGATTCTTAACTTCTGGAAATACTGATGCTACTGTACAATAACATGTATGGGTGAAGTTGTATAGGTTGCTGATTAAATAAAAGAATGTATGCTCATAAACTGAATATTATGTTATTGTTTAAAAGAATGAGGTGACTATATGAGGATGGAAAGATTTCTATAATATATCAAGAGAA
The DNA here is from genome assembly GCA_003697995.1 of Taxidea taxus jeffersonii. Taxonomy (NCBI): domain Eukaryota; kingdom Metazoa; phylum Chordata; class Mammalia; order Carnivora; family Mustelidae; genus Taxidea; species Taxidea taxus. The sequence continues at coordinate 93,142 of RCUC01138596.1, read as the reverse complement.
AAAATTAAGGTATAAATATATAATCCATAACATATTGAGAGAAGATATACATAATATGTATATACATAATATGTACATATGTATTAATATATTATACATTATAATATATACATTAATATATTATACATAATAAATTAAGAGAAAAAATTAAGACACAAAATGGTATTGTGGTTTAAGTTGACATTTGGCAAAATATACACATATATAGTTTGTTTTTCTATGCTTAGAAAACAAGTTTGAAAATATACACACCAAACTTAATGCCTATTATCATGAGAGTTTAGTTGAATAGAAACTAAAATGAGAGAATTCAATAAAAATTTTGTTAAATGCTAAGGGAAAAATCGTATTTGAAAAAAACATAGCCTACTCAACAGTAATCCTGAAATACTGTATGTGCTGGTAGAAAACAGAAAATTTGGTTTTGGCTTGGTAACATGCATCAAAGAATAATCCTTTGTTTCTATTAGAGAGGATGTTTCTTCTGGTTGGAAGCATGACCTTTTTCCCCTGTCAAAAACCTCATGACTAGGGACGCCTGGGTGGCTCAGTTGGTTAAGCGGCTGCCTTGGGCTCAGGTCATGATCCCAGCGTCCTGGGATTGAGTCCCACATCGGGCTCCTTGCTCGGCAGTGAGCCTGCTTCTCCCTCTGCCTCTGCCTGCCTCTCTGTCTGCCTGTGCTCGCTCCTGCGCTCTCTTTCTGACAAATAAATAAATTAAAAAGAAAAATTAAAAAAAAAAACACCTCATGACTATATAAAAGGTTTTGGAATTCTGAAGAGACAGGAAATAGTAGATCGCAAACTATGTAGTTACTATTTTTATATTTCTAGAATATAGTATTTAGTATCTTTCGGCAGGAAGTGTCCTCAAGTCTTTCTTGTTCACTTTCTAATTTTTTTTTAGTCATAAAAGGAAGTTTTATCTGTTTTCCCAAGGAATATATGCTTTGCATCTTATAAAAATAATCCAGAGAAGAGAAAAAGAAAGTTACCCAATCACCATTTTGAGGAACTTATAACCATAATACCTACACCATTCAAGGTCAAAGATATTATAGGTCAATCTCCTGCATGAATAAATATTATTGAATAAAATGTCAGCAAGTAAAATCAACCAGTGAATTAAAAATGACAGACTGAAGAATAAAGAACTTCACATCTACTAGAAAAGCAAATTACTGAATGTAATATTGGGGTTAAATATGTTCATGTTCAATTCCTAGAAAATAAAATGCAAATGGAACAATAATTATATAAAAATACTCAAATTCATTATGATCATGAATATGAAAATTACAAAAATAATATTCATATCTATCATACTGATGACAATAAAAACTTTTTATCCAAGTGTTGGTGAGAATTTGAGGAAATATCTTTTTCTTTAAAAGATTTATTTATCTGATGAATGGATAAAGAAGATGTGGTATATATATACAATGGAATACTATGCAGCCATCAAAAGAAATGAAATCTTGCCATTTGCGACGACATGGATGGAACTAGAAGGTATTATGCTTAGCGAGATAAGTCAATCAGAGAAAGACAACTATCATATGATCTCCCTGATATGAGGAAGTGGAGATGCAACGGGAGTGGGGGTTAAGGGGGTAGGAAAAGGATGAATGAGGCAGGATGGGATCGGGAGGGAGACAAACCAAAAGAGACTCTTAATGTCATAAAACAAACTGGGGGGGAGGGGTTTGGGGAGAGGGTGGTGGGGTTACATTATATGTTTATATAAAAATTAAAAAAAAGAAAAATAAAAATACACTAAATAAAAAAAAGATTTATTTATCTGAGAGAAAGAGAGAGTGGAGGAGAGGGGCTGAGGAGAGGGAGAAAGACTTTTTTTTTAAAAATTAAATTTATTTATTTGGCAGAGAGAGAGAGCACGAGAAGGGGGAGGGTCAGAGGGAGAAGCAGACTCTCCGCTGAGCAGGAGCCGGATGTGGGGCTCTATCCCAGAACTCAGGATCATGACCTGAGCCAAAGGAGACGCTTAACTGACTGAGCCACCCAGGCACCCCATGACAGGGAGAGAGAGTCTTAAGCAGACTCCCCGCTGGATCTCATGACCCTGAGACTGCAACCTGAGCCGAAACCAAGCATTGGACCTTTAACCAACTGGGCCACCTAGGTGCCCAGGAAAGATTTTTTATACACTGCTATGGGACTGTGAACTACTAAAATTATATTAGAGAAAGACTTAGGCTATTCAGTAAAGGTGCATGTAATCTACAGCCAAGAAATTCTACACACAGATATATATGCCAGAGATTCTCTAGGGTATGTATCAATCTCCTCATTTTACAGATAATGGAAACCAAAGCTAGCTTCTTTTACTATTAAATGAATTATATATGTAAATCACTTCTGTGCTTAGTACATATTAAGCCATCTATTAAGTATATCCATGATTATCATCATTATCATCATCAAGAATAATTAGCAATTGGAACGCCTGGGTGGCTCAGTTGGTTAAGTGGCTGCCTTGGCTCAGGTCATGATCCCAGCGTTCTGAGATCGAGTCCCACATCCATCCTTGCTCGGCAGGGAGCCTGCTTCTCCCTCTGCCTCTGCCTGCCTCTCTGTCTGCCTGTGCTCTCTCTCTCTCTCTCTCTTACAAATAAATAAATAAAATCTTTAAAAAAAAAGAATAATCAGCAATAGGTAGTTACATAAATTGATCAATACCATCAATATTGACATATAACAAATTTCATCATTGCATTTCTGGAGGGGTATTTTATTTTATTTCACTTTTAAAGATTTTATTCATTTATCTGTGTGAGAGAGATCGTGAGTGAGAGAGCAGCAGAGGGAGAGGGAGAAGCAGACTCCCCACTGAGTAGGAAGCCCGATATGGAGCTCCATCCCAGGACCCGGAGATAATGACCTGAACTGAAGGCAGCCACCAACTGAGTCCCCTGGGCTCCCTGGAGGGATATTTTAATAGCTGAAAGAAAAACCTGCCAAGTTTTGTCCATACTATGAAGCTGGGAGGATGTTCTCTCCTCTCCAACTGAAGACTCAGTCATGGTCATGGGTATTTACACAGTAACAGTGTAGCCTTTATTTTTAAAATTTATTTTTATTTGTTAAATTAAGACTTTTTTTTTGAGCACTTTTAGGTTTACAGCAAAACTGAGAGGAAAGTACAGAGATTTCCCATGTACTCTCTACCCCTACACATGCATAACCTTCCCCATTATCTACATCCTCCACCAAAGTGGTACATTTGTTACAGTTGATGAACCTACATTGACACATCATTATCACCCAAAGTCCCTAGTTTACATTTTGGTTTACTCTTGGTGTTGTACATTCTCTGGTGTGGACAAATGTATAATGACATGTATCTATTGTAATGGTATGGTGTATGGTACAGGGGTATTTTCATTGCCCTAAAAATTCCTCCTCGCTCTGCTTATTCATCCCTCCTCTCCCGTCTCCAACCCCTGGCAACCACTGATGTTTTCACTCTCTCCATAGTTTGCTTTTCCAAAATGTTATACAGTTGGAATCATACTGTATGTAGCTTTTTCAGATTTGCTTCTCTTACCTAGTATGTACACTTAAGTTTCCCCTATGTCTTCTCATGGCTTGATACCACCTTTCTTTTCAGTACTGTATAGTATTATTCCCTGGATGGGCCACAGTTTACTTATTCATTCACTTACTGAAGGGCATTTTGGTTGCTTCCAAGTTTTGGTAATTACGAATGATGCTTTTATAAACATCCATGTGCAGGTTTTTGCGTGGGTATATTTTTTAACCCCTTTAGGTAAATGCCATGAGGTGCTACTGCAGGATTGTATGATAGGAATAACTTTAATTTTATAAGAAACTGACAGATTGTCTTCCAAATGACTGTACCACTTTGCATTCCTACCAGTAACGAATGAGAGTTCGTACTGTGTCACATTTAGCGTTTTAAAGCTCTAGATTTTGGTTATATTAACAGGTGTGCAATGGTATTTCATAATTTTCTGTGTGGCCTTTTGAGGAGTTGACCCTTGAACAGGCTCCACCCTCCTCCTGGAGGGGCTGGGCCCCTAGTCTGTGTTGCACTGGGCTTCTGACAGTTTCTGGCCCCTGGGTCTCCAGGTTTCAATGCCTGAGCAGAGGGAGAAAGAATAGGGAAAGATCAGGCTGAAATTTTTCTGAGCTGGCAGTCTGGGGGAGATTATGCCTGGAAAGAGGCTGTATCAAGAGCTACTGTGGGGTCAGGCAACATTCAGTGCAACATCCCCGACAGATGTTGGGGAGTGCTAACAGTGAGAAAGAAAGAGGTGAAGACGTGTCCAGATGATACACCACTCCAGGCACCCTATGAGGCTCTATTTTATTTAAGGTAGCCAGAGGCCAGTGGGAAGAACTCCTTTAGCTCCCGGGAACTGCTGGCTCCTGGATTTTCATTCAAAGCTTTCAGTGGAATGAACACTTGTCAGTGGATCCCCAAAGGCACAATCTGAAGAGGTTTCCTCAAAGTGGAGAGATTTGGGAGAGGGCTTCGTGGGGACAGTTGTGAATGTAGGGCTGGAGGAAGAAGAGTAGAAATCTGCCCACAAAAGGAAAAGCAATCGTCAGGGATTTAAGAAACTTGATCAGGTGTGTTAACTAGCATTTCAGGCGAAGTCTGAATGCAACTGGTTTACAGAAAGAGTCAGGTAACAGTGACCGGACTCGGGAGCAAAACGGATACAAGCAATTATTTCTCTCAAAAACAAAAACAAAAACAAAAACCTTTAAAACGCGAGAGGCCCAGCTCCTTCCTCTCACGACCTCCCTTCCGCACTGGGTCAGAGCCTCTCAGTCACTTCAAAGACCCGGAGAAGGTAAATCCAGTCAGGCCCTGGAGAGGCTGACGGTGGGCTCCGGCCAGCCTGCGCACTGGGCATGCGCAGGGGGTGGGCCGCCAGGTCGGTTTAGGGAGCCGTGACGAGTCCGGAAGCGGCAGCGCGCGCCCCTCCGCTCGAGAAGTAGTTTTGTTCCTCGTCCTGGGCACTGGAGCCCTTCAGAGAGAACCCTCGGCAGGACCAACCAGACCCCGGCCAGCCCCGCAGCAATGTCCAGCAACAGCTTCGCTTACAATGAGCAGTCCGGAGGAGGGGAGGCGACGGAACTGGGTCAGGAGGCGACTTCAACCATTTCCCCCTCCGGCGCCTTCGGCCTCTTTAGCAGCGATTTGAAGAAGTGAGGAGAAAGGTCTGGGGTGTGGGGGCGAGACTGAGGAGTTGGGGACCCGGGAGGAGCGGGCACCGGGCTGAGCTCCCGAGAGAAGGGTGAAGTCGCCCTGGGACGGTACTGGGGCCGGGCGGTGACGCTTCCCTCTGGGGGGTGGGGTTTGGTCGGCGCATTGGGGAGTGGTGGGAGTCGTTGGAGAGTTTGGGGTGAGTGTGTGTAGGGGTCTCTCGTAGTTTTCAAACTTTAGTGAGAAAAGAACTGTTTGCAAAGCTTCAGGTCTCATTCCTAAGGACTCTGATTTAGTTAGTCTGGGCTGGGGCACAGGAATCTGAGTTGTGAACAAACACTTCTAGCTAATTTTATATTTGCTGGGTCAAGTTTGGAGAATGGGCGTGTTATGGTGAAAGAGGTGTTTGGGGAGTTAATAGGGCGCGTTAGAGTTTTTGTTGCTTATGAGAAACGGTTCTCTGACCGTGGAGTGTAGAAGCATGGAGATGTTTTAGGCGCTTTATGAATGGACAAATCGTTCGTACGAACATCCATGTTCTTGGATAATACCCTTTGCTTTATAAACAGAGAGAAAAAAAAAGCTCAATTCCAAATAGAGTAATAAGCATACGAGTAGAGAATATTTAGAATTTGACTGTGAACAAATTCTGAAGTTTTACAAATTAATAACGTGAATTTAAAAAAATACTAAATAGTATATAGCTTTTTTAAAAAAAGATTTTATTTATTTATTTGACGGAGAGACAGAGAGATCACAAGTAGGCAGAGAGGCAGGGAGAGGGATGGGGGAAAGCAGGCTCCCTGCTGAGCAGAGTGCCTGATGCGGGGCTCAGTCCTAGGACCCTGAGATCGTGACCTGAGCCTAAGGCAGAGGCTTAACCCATTCAGCCACCCAAGCGCCCCCAGTGTATAGTTTTTAAAAGCAAAAATATTTAAGCACCATCGAAAACTGAAGAGAAAACCTCCCCAAACCTTTTTGTGGGAGGGGTTTTAAACTTACAGAATTCTGGCAACTTTATATTTTATTGGAATCATTTTTACATTTCTCTTATTTTTAATGTCTCATTACTAGTCTGGGGTCACATAATAGGCTGTCACTGGATTCATACTGAATTAAGTTAAAGCTGTGCTGATGGCTTTGCTGGTGTCGGAAGAGTAAAATTAAAATGTAATTTAAGTTTTATTAATAAAATCAGGTAGTTTGCAAAATTGCTAGTCTTTGACATTGGGTTTTAATTTTGATTGTACTATGCTGACCAAAATCTTATATACAGCATATGGAATACAGTTTTCTGCCTCCCTTGTTCTCAGGTAAGATAACCAATTTCTTTTCATTTTTCTTTCAGTGTATTTGGATGATGAGTTGTTCTAATAGGAAGCTTGTTGTAGCTTTACACTTCTATTAGCAAAATGTTCAGCTGCTGAATTACCCTATAAGTCTGTGTCAGTCTGTTTTGCATGTGATTTACTTACAATTAATATACTTTTATGGTTTGTTAACATCTAAGACGTTTTCCTCTTAGAGTTTCTGATTTTCTGTTTTGTCAGATTTGGGCCAGGTTTGGGAAAAGATGTATGACTTTGACTAAGACCAGTGCTGTTGAGGTGACCAAGCAGGTTGGGTTTGAAATAAAAATAGCTAACATTTATGGAGTGCTTGTGCATTTGTGCACATTATTTTACATTAATTATCTCATTCAGTTCTCCTTACAACCTCAGTGGCTTGTTACCAGGTACTTATCTGATTCTGCTTTGCAGATGAAGAAATTGGAGCACAAGTGGTTAACTTGTCCAAGATCACAAGGTTATAACATTGGACTCTCTCTGAACTTGAACACAGACATTCTAATCTGAAAGCTCATTTTCTCAAGCACTTGTATATGCTGCTTACTACTTGATGAAATTTATGGTGCTTTCATTAGAGAATGCACAAAACTCATTAAAAGTTTAAAACTTTGAAAAGTAGCTGTAGACAGTGTATTACCTGGAAGCTTCCAGGAATTAGAAACATTTTGGCCATTGAATTGCAACCTAGTGGGGCTGTATAGGAGCAAGGAGATACCTGAAAGGGGTCTTTTTTTTTTTTTTTTAAGATTTTATTTATTTATTTGACAGATCACAAGTAGGCAGAGAGGCAGGCAGAGAGAGAGAAGGGAGGAAGCAGGCTCCCCGCAGAGCAGAGAACCCTTATGCAGGGCTCAATCCCAGGACCCTGAGATCATGATCTGAGCCCAAGGCAGAGGCTTTAACCCACTGAGCCACCCAGGCACTCTCATAAATAAAACTCTCATTTTATTTATGAGAGAGAGTGGACTTTTAATATTTACTCTCACCAACTTTTAAATACATAATACAGTATTATTGACCATAGTTACCATGCTATACAGTACATCCCATGACTTTTATAACTGGAAGTTAGACCTTTTGACTCCCTCCATGCATTCATCCACCAGCTCTGCTCTAATATTTGATGGTTGATTTTGAAATAGTTTCAGATTTTCAAAAAAGTTGCAAGAATAGTACAAAGAACTACCCTTTATGTAGATTCATCAAATAAAATTTTTTGCTACATTGCTTTATTTCTCTTTCTCCATTTACTCACAGACACTCACACATTCGTATTATGTTTTCTGATCCATTGGAGAATAGGTTGTATTCATCATATCTTTTTCCTCTTAATACCTTGGTATGGTATGTATTTTTAAAGAACTGGTATTTTCTTACAGCTGCAGTACTGTTATTTTCAGGAAATTTAAGATCAGTACAATTTGTAGTCTTTTTTTTTTTAAATTTGACAGAGAGAGAGAGAGTGGGAGGGGCAAAGGGAGAGCAGACTCCATGCCGAGCAGGGAGACCAATGCAGGGCTCTATCCCAGTTTCAGCCACTTTATCGACTGAGCCACCCAGGTGCCCCCAATTTGTAGCTTTTAATCCAGTGCTGTCATTTGTCCCAGTAAATAATTTATTTTTAGTGTTTTTTTCCCCATCTAGTACAGCATCCAGTCCAGGATCATGTACTTAATTTAGTTGTTGTGTCTCTTAATCTTCTTTAATCTGAAATAGTTCCTCAACCTTTGTTTTATCTTTTTTTATTTTTATTTTTAAAAGAATTTATTTAATTATTTGACAGAGATCACAAGTAGGCAGAGAGGCAGGCAGAGAGAGAGGGGGGAGCAGGCTCCCCACTGAGCAGAGAGCCTGATGTGGGACTCGATCCCAGGACCCTGAGATCATGACCTGAGCTGAAGGCAGAGGCTTAACCCACTGAGCCACCCAGGCACTCTCATAAATAAAACTCTCATTTTATTTATGAGAGAGAGAGAGAGAGCGCGGGGAGAGCGTGGGCGTGTGCAAGTGAGCACAAGTCGGGGAAGGGTAGAAGAAGTGGACTCCCTGCTGAGATTGACCTGTGCTGAAATCGGGTTGGGTGCTCAAGTGACTGAGCCATCTAAGTGCCCCATTAACTTCTGTTTTTCACTACCATGTACCTTTGAAAAATACATGTCAATTATTTTACAGCATGTTAATCCCTTTGGATTTGCTTGTGTTTCCTCATATTTAGATTCATGTTATGTATCACTGGCTAGAATACTACCATAGTGATGTGGCTTTCTCAGACTTGCATCTGCAGGTGTTCTGTTAAAGTATTGTCCATTATTTTCCCTCAGCTAATAAATGTTAGCTATTTTAATTTAATTTTTTTTCTTTTCTTTTTTTTTAAAAGATTTTATTTATTTATTTGACAGACAGAGATCACAAGTAGGCAGAGAGGCAGGCAGAGAGAGAGAGGAGGAAGCAGGCTCCCTGCTGAGCAGAGAGCCCAATGCAGGGCTCATTCCCAGGACTCTGGGATCATGACCTGAGCTGAAGGCAGAGGCTTTACCCCACTGAGCCACCCAGGCACCCCAGCTATTTTTATTTTTTTTTAATTATTATTTTTTAAATATTTTATTTATTCATTTGACAGAGATCACAAGTAGGCAAAGAGGCAGGCGGAGAGAGAGAAGAGGAAACAGGCTTGCTGCTGAGCAGAGAGCCCGATGCGGGGCTCCATCCCAGGACCCTGGGATCATGACCTGAGCCGAAGGCAGAGGCTTTAACCCACTGAGCCACCCAGGCGCCCCCAAGCTATTTTTATTTTAAATCCAACCTGCTTGGTCACCTCAACAGCACTGGTCTTAGTCAAAGCTGTACATCTTTCCCCAAACCAGGCCCAAATCTGACAAAACAGACAATGGCATAAATTTTGTCATTTATGTAAACTTTATTAAAAGTTTACTTTATCATGGGGGATGCTTTGAGGCCATGCAGATGTCTTGCTCCTTATTAAATTCATCAACTCCTAGATATATAGCAACCACAGATGAATCTCCTCTTTTAAAAGATTTATTTATTTCAGAGAGAGTGAGTGTGACAGGAGGTGGGGCAGAGGGGGAGAGAGATAGAGAGAGAGAGAGAGAGAATTCCCAAGCAGACTCCCTACTGAGCACAGAGCCCAACGCAGGGCTTGATCCTAGGACCCTGAGATCACAACCTGAACTGAAATCAAGAGTTGACCCCTTAACTGCCTGAGCCACCCAGTTGCCCCCTGTCCGGAACCATTCTTAACCACAATGGCTGCAAAGTGTTGATTTCTAGCTCTCTGACTTCTTCCTCTCTTCTTCTCTCTGGCCTCTTGTCCTAAAGTTATATGTTCTTTGATCCTTCACTGACCATCTCAAGGATGTCTAAATACTTCCTTATGATGAAATTATTGATGATTTTGTTTTCTGAATTAATCTTATTTATCAACCTTTTTGTTCCTTTCTCCCTTCAAATAAAACCAGAATTAGGGAGTTTTAGATCATTTCAGAAAAACAGATCCTGTATATAATTTATTGATTAATCAAGACTGTGTATTTGATTATTGGCTTCAAGATGTTCAGTTTTCTCTAGTAAAGAGTTATTTTTCTTTGCATTCTTTTCTTTTGCAATTTTTATTGCTTTTAGTTTTTTCTAAATTATTTTCCTGTTTTGTTTTAAAGAAGTTTTTATCTTAACCAATTTGGTTCTGTGTGTATAATTAAAATAATTTTAGTAACTTTATTTCTCGATTAAACAATTTCTAGAAAGAAACAGAGGAAACCAGTTTTTCTTAACAATAGTAAAACTATTAAATTTCCAAATCTCCTTTCTTTTGAGAGTATCATGGTGTATTAGAAAGTATTGGACGTGGAGTGAGGCAGCCTGGGTTTACGTGCCTCTTCCCACTTGTAGTAATGTTTCCTTTTACAGGTTGCTTGATCTCTTCAAACTTAAGTGTCCTCTTTTCTAGAAAGGTTATGATACTTGCATATTTTGTGAGGTTCTCATGAGATGGCAGAGTGGAAAGCGATTTCTAACACTGGAAAAGTGGTGGAAGCTTCACTGAGGTGGTGACATTTTAGGTCTTAACTGAACAGCTTTTGCCAGGTGGAGCAGAAGGGGAGTTCCTCAGAATTGCAAAAGAAAATGCATGCTTGGATGAGACAGATTTGGGCATAAATATTTAGAACTGTGGATAGTAATTAAAGCATGGGAATGGGCAAACGACCCCTTCATCCCCTTGCCCCAGGAGAACTCTTGTTTAGAAAAAAAGGCAGTTTAGACAAAACCTGAGAGAACACTCACATTTAAGATTGAAGAACTAGGGAAAGAGACAGTGTTCAGAGGGGTAGGACATAAGAGGAAGGTTTAAAAAAAATATTGGTTGGGGGGCTAAGAGGATAGTTAATAAGAGGAAATGACAACTGTGTTAGGAGTTGCATAATGAGGATAATTAGAATGAAGGCTGAAAAGAGTCCATTAGGTTTAACAATAAAAGATGACCTTAGCAAGCAGTAACTCAGCAATACAGTACCCCCTCAACAACTTTGAAAGGTAGCATTTTTAGTTTCTGCTGAGATTGGGATGGGCTCTTCATTCGTTTAGATTCACAGAGCTGATTTAGACCCAAACAGGGGGCTGCAGTGTATTCCCATAGTCTTACTGTGTCATGTAGTACCATCTAGTCAATGCTACATCAATGTGTTTGTATTGCATTAATGAAGCTTAGCTTATTTTTTTAACTTAAGTTTTATTTATTGTCAACTTTACAACATCAGCCATGAAAATTACATATAACCCTTTAACCTTTTGTATCAGTGTTTATCAGTGGAGTCTTGTAGACAGATTACATGAGTCTGTGGTTTCTATGTAATTACAGCAAATTTAATGTTATTTCTGCCACTTGTTCTCTCATTCAAGAAGGCATATGGAAGCGCAGCTGAATAAGAGTAAACTTTTTAAAGGATGTTCTTGAGTTTACTATATTAAAAATAAAGATAAACAAGTCCCAGATGTTAGTACTTTATAAGTGGTAACCTATTTTTTTGGGTGTGCTATAAAGATTCATTGTATCTCTTAAGAGATTCCAAACTTTTTGTGTGACTGTTTCCATTTTTTATTTATATTATTATTATTATTTTTATTTTTAAAGATTTTATTTATTTATTTGAGAGCGAGAGAGAGCATGAGAGAAGACAGGTCAGCGGGAGAAGCAGACTCCCTGCTGAGCAGGGAGTCCAATGTGGGACTTGATCCTGGGACTCGAGGACCATGACCTGAGCCAAAGGCAGTTGCTTAACCAACTGAGCCACTCAGGCATCCCTATATTATTTTTAAATTCATGTTTATAGTATATTTTTGTTATTTTTTCATTTAATGCATTTTTATAGTTACTGTTGTTCAAAGTTTGTTCTACTTTCTTTTCACTTGTCCTAGTATTTCTCGTTGATAATTTTATCTCATTCAGTCACTCTGTATTTTCAGGTTATGTAGTTACTAAATGAATATTTGTTGACTATTATATAAAAGAATCTATTGGGACACCTTGGGGGCTCATGTGGTTGAGTGCCAGACTCTTGATCTCAGCTTAGTTAGGTTTTGATTCCATGGTTGTGAGTTTGAGCCCCAAGTTGGGCTCTGTGTTGGGCAAGGAGCTTATTTAAAAAAAAAAAAAAGAATCTATTTCATAAACTCAGCTACTATTAGATAGTATAATATATGTGCAGTGATCTTTCTTTCTTTCTTCTCCCCCCACCCCCCAAGAGAGCATGTGCAGGAGGTGGGGTGAGAGGTAGAGACAGAGAGAGGATCTTAGACATGGAGCCTGAGCCCAGTGTGGAGCACGATGTGGGGCTCCATCTCACAACCCTGAGATAATGATGTGAACTGAAATCAAGAGTTGGAGGCTCAACCAACCAAGCCACCCAGATGTTCCTATGTGAAGGAATAATTTATGAGTGAAGTGTTTGGCTTATAATTTTTCTTTCTTTTTTTTTTTTTTTTTTTCTTTTTGAGAGGGAGAGAGAGAGAGCAGGGGGAGAGAGGTGAGGGAGAAAGACAAACCTGTGCGTAGCTTGGAGTCTGATGTGGGGCTTGATCTCATGACCTTGAGGTCATGACTTGAGCTGAAATCAAGAGTTGGACACCCAGCTGAATCAGCCACCCTGGTGCCCCTATAAATTTTCTTAATAAATATTTTCATGGCCTTTATCCAGTTGAATGATTCAGATTCTATTGATATTTATAGTCTCTGTAAGTAGGTAGTTAAAAAAAATAAAGTGTGATTGATTCGTTGGACCATCCACGGAAGGAAAACCTTGTCTGATATCCTTACTGTATTGTACAATATTGATATCTTATTGAATCACCCTGACTTAATTGTATATAGTTCCAGAATAGCCATTTTCTTCATGGCATTGCTGAGTCTTTACTGTGTTAGGGTTAATTGACTTGAAAATGTCATGAAGTTTTGAGTAAACTTTACAATCAGGATTTTAAAAAGTTCTCTCTTCTCACTGTTCAAAGGCATATTTACTTGTAGATTTGGGATTATTCCATATGTGTAGTTCATTCTTCTGTATTTTCAGCACAAAATTACAAAGCGATTATAAGACCTCTATGTTGTCTTTAAGAAACTTAAAATTTAGTTGGTGAGATAAGTCTAAAAGTGAGCTAATAGTATTATCAGTGTATCAGTGTATAGTTAATGTTAAATTGTATAATATGTCTCAACTTTTCAGTGTGCTATACCTACAAAAGGTATTTATTTTAAGCCTTCACTTACATAAACAGTGCTCTTCTGAAGAAAATAGAAATGCTAGAATTTTGAAATGTCAAACATTTTAGTTTGAGATGCTGGAAGTGTTGGAGCCTTGAGCTGTTCGCATATTATGAAGAGGCACAGGCTTCTCATTGTAAATTCTCTTGTGCTCATAAGTCCAGTTTGCAAGGATGAAAATATACTCCACTTAGGATTTCTATTGTATACTGTTGTCCTTCATTTGAAGGACATATGTCCAAATATATTACTGTCTTTAACAACATATTTGCCATGTTACATATGTAAGTTGGATCCATTTTTGTTTGTTTGCTTGTTTATAAAGGGCACATAAAATTCTAGGCAATTTCAGTATTTTATTGATTTTTGACTTAGTTAATTCCATGTGTTCCAAGATGGCTATTAATGGAAGAAGAAACTGTGTAATGGTATCTGCATCACATTCCCAGCTAGATGAGCTGGTTGTTTTTATCTTCACATAAATAAGATTTCTAGTTTTATTAAAAGGACAACTACATAAGGATGGTCACTTCAGTGGTGCAGTAGAGTTCTTATAATTTGATTTTTGAAATAGACTTTAAATCAAGTAAGATTTTACCACCTTGAACAAAATGAGGAAATACAGCCTGTAAGCAGATTCCTGCTTTCTAACAGATTATAAAAGTGCTCCATTTTATTGTTTAGCTTGCATTTCTTCTTGGAGATTTTATAATTTACTTTAATATTTTACCTTTTATAATTTTTTTATAACTGACTTTTATAATTTACCTTAATAAATGTTCAGCCAAGAAATATTCATCTTTTTGCTAGAGTATGTTAAGAGCATTGATCTGGTGAAATCCAAGGAGAAAATCTGGAATACTTAAATTCCAATCCTTACAGTTAAATCCCAACATGTGACATATTTCTAGGTAGGTTTTTGTTTGTTTGTTTTAAATAAACTCTTTCGTAACTTGGGGATCAAGAATCAGATATTCTACCAACTGAGCCAGCCAGGTGCCCGTTATTTCTAAAAAGTATTTAGAATTTAGAAAAACATTACTAGAATGAATGATTAAAACAGATATAAAGAGGAGACAGATGGTTGGTTGAAATGTTCTTTTTTACTGCATGAAAAGTTACAAATGATCATGGAATGACAAATGTATTATAGTGACATAATTTGGCAGCATTATAGTTGTATATATAAATGAACTACTGACAAAAACAAATTGCCTGTAGTCCAAATTCTGAATTTAAAGTGAAGCACCCAAAGTAGAATAATCAAGAAGGAAATGATTTTCCTTTATTTCATATTATTATGAATAACATTCATTTGTATATTTAGGTAAGACTTATTTAGCTTATCAGTTGGGAAGAGTTCATAGTTATAGAGAAATGAACAATTTATAGTCAGTGTCTGTTATTGATGGGCTGATTATTTATATTGCTGATAAGATATGACCTAATTAGAAGGCCATTGTCTTTAATCTTTCAGTTGAGTGAGTTGGCATGGTAGCTGGGCAAGGGAGAGATGCATAAATAATGCTAGTTCCAAATCATGGATTGGCAGAGCTACACATCACCCAGCTTTACTCTAGGAATGGGTTTTCTCAAAATTTCTTAAAGCCTAGATTAAGAATGTGGTAATGAAGGATGAGGGGGAAGTTAGTACTTTGAGGGCAAAGAGGTAAGGAGCAGATTGGAAGATGTGGGGCTAGATCATGTAGGGCCTTTGGATTTTATTTTGAGTCAAAGGAGCAGCCAATGGAGGGTTTTGAGCATTATGGACATATAGAAGTCATTCAGTTATGCGCCCTTTGTGTACCAGCTGTATTTCCTGCTTTAAAAAGATTATAGTCTGTGGGGTGCTTGGGACTTGCTTGCACATTTCCAGTATTTATTTAATAACTTAAAAATTATATAAGTAATTTACTGATTTAACAAATATGAATGTCTTCTGTATGATAGGCATTGTTTTTGATACTGGGGATTAAGTAGTGGAAAAAAATGCCTACTTTCATGGAGCATATATTCTAGTGGAAGGAAGACGGTCAATAAAGAAGTCACTATATAGTTGATCATTTGACGATAAGGAGTGCAGTGGAGAAAAGTAAAGCAGGAAAAGAGGACAAAGGGTTAGGATGGAGATTGGGTTGGAGTTTGAAATATGAGGGTCAGAAAAATGTACCCTTGAGAATTTTTAATGGAGCACATACATGAAGGAAGTGAGCAAGTGATAAGCAGCTGTCTTGGGAAGACTATTCAGTCAGAAGAAATAGCAAATGTAGGGCCCCTGAAGTAGGAGAACTTCTGACCTGTGTGAGAATCAACAGATAGGTCAATATGGCTGGAGTAGAGTGAATGAAGAAGAAGGGGGAAGTTGGTAGTTGAGGAGGGCAGAGAGGTAAGGAACCAGATTGCATAGGGCTTTGTAAATCACTGTGAGGACTCTTGATTTTACTCTGAGTGAGAAGGGAAGGTATTGGAAGGTTTTGAACATAGAAGTGAGGTGATCCAATTTAGGTTTTAAATGGATTGCTTTGTCTCCTGAACTAGGAATAGACTCCAGATCTAGGGTAGGGAGACTGACAAGGAGACTGTTGCAGTAATCCAGGTAAGTGAAGATGATGACCAGGATGATCAGGAGACTGATCAAGAAGAGTGGTATGAATTTAATATTTCAGAGATTGAATACTTTTGGGTGTCCACAAGATTTGGATATGATTTAGGGTATGACTGTTGCAGTTAATGGCTGAAAGTTACCTGGAGTTGAGAATCAGTAAAAATGATTAGGACAGGAATTTAGAAATCAGAGTATTGGATGGGCTTCCAAGTGGATGTTAAAGTCACTCAGAATAATCACCAGTCGCTAAAATGTCATGAGTAAAGAGTGGAAAATCACAATAGCAAGGATAAAAGAAGTAGTTAAGCTCAATGGTGTTTATTTTTGAAGATATTTTTTCTATGAATACATTAAGTCTAGTATCAGAAATAATGATTTTTTGAAAAAAAGATTTTGTTTATTCATTTGACAGACAGAGATCACAGGTAGGCAGAGAGAGAGGAAGGGAAGCAGGCTCCCTGCTGAGCAGAGAGCCCGATGTGGGGCTCTATCCCTGGACCCTGAGATCATGACCTGAGCTGAAGGCAGAGGCTTTAACCCACTGAGCCACCCAGGCGCCACCAGAAATAATGATTTCTTCTGATCCCCCTTCCCCCCCTTATTTATCAACAGTGAATATCATTGTTTCCTTTACACAGGGACTGTTAGAAAACTTAGAGCCAACTTTGTGGTGTGTGACTAGCAAGTATAGGGAGCTTTGTGGCGTATTAGCCTTATTCTTGCTTTTATTTTAATTTCCTTATTTTTCCTTTCCCCATTAAAATTTTAAAGGGTTGCTCTCTATTATGAATAATTGAATATCCCCCTTAAAGTTGAGGAACAGGACAATATATAGCTAAATGTACGTAAGTAATTATGGGAGACAATAACAGTTACTTTTTTAAAAAATATTTTATTTATTTGACAGACAGAGATTACAAGTAGGCAGAGAGGCAGGGAGAGAGAAAGGAGGAAGCAGGCTCCCTGCTGAGCAGAGAGCCCGATGTGGGGCTTGATCCCAGGACCCTGGGTTCATGACCCGAGCCGAAGGCAGAGGCCTTAACCCACTGAGCCACCCAGGCACCCCTAAAAGTTACTCACTTTAGATACTCACTGCTCCTATTCCATGCCACCATCACCATATTATGCCAAGCCTTTATTGAATGGCTTCTCTGTTTTGTCTCTTCTTGGATTGGGGGACACAAACCAGCATTGTAATAGTAGTAAAAACACTAATAATACCTTATATTTTTAGAGTACTTTCATATTCTGTAGTTTTCTGGCCATCCATCCCATATGCCTCAAGAATTCATAAGTTCCCTGGTCTTCATAGTAACATACTAGTCCTGTCTTCTATTCTGCCTGTGGAATCTTGGTGACAGAAGTAAGTCTAGATTCTTTCTGTTCAAAGTCACCCATTGTCGATAGACT
Organism: Taxidea taxus jeffersonii; assembly: GCA_003697995.1. Classification (NCBI taxonomy): domain Eukaryota; kingdom Metazoa; phylum Chordata; class Mammalia; order Carnivora; family Mustelidae; genus Taxidea; species Taxidea taxus. The sequence continues at coordinate 75,803 of RCUC01138596.1, read as the reverse complement.
TGGTACTTTTTTTTTCCCATCATTAAACCCCACACTGAAGACATCTTCACGTTCTCCTTAACCCAGGCCTCTTTGCCTTGATTATTTGTACCAAATGCAAGGTGCAAACAGACCACTCTTCTGCTTACCAGTGCTACCTCTGTATCCTATTACTTTCTCATCCAAATACTCTTACGTTCACTTGTTTTGGATTCCACCTTCAGTTTTTATAGGACACCATGCCTACATACTTGTACTATTTTTCCTTTTTTTTTTTTGAGTTCTGTTGTAATCCCATATGTGTAATTATCTGTAGGGCCTCTTAGTTTCCAAAACAGAGAAGTAGTTTGTGTGTTGTCTGGGTTCGTGGGTGCTATTCCCTCATTCTTCCCTGGCTTTGGAATTCCAGGACTTATATATTCGTTCTTTGAAAACAGTATTCCATTGGTCATATATTAGTTTGCAAAAGATTTTCATTTTTTTTTCACAAGGACCCAATTTTAATAGTGACTTATATGGCAGTGCAGTGTTTGTTAAATCATAAAAACTGGTTTAAAAATGTGTTGTTTCAGGACACCTGGATAGCTCTGTCAGTTAAGCATCTGCCTTGTGCTTGGGTCATGATCCCAAGTCCTGGGATTGAGTCCCCAGGACTAGCAAGCAAGGCTCCTTGCTTAGTGGGGAGCCTGCTTCTCTCTCTCTCTGCCACTTCCCCTGCTTGCACTCTCTCAGGTAAATAAATAAATAAAATCTTTAACAACCCCCCCTCCCCTGCCAAACCATGAACATCACAACATGGGACAGGTAACTTCATATTTGTCTAACAGTGTATTTAAATTTAAATATTTAAACTAATGGTTAATACATTAAATTTTATTGATAAAATACTATATTCACATATTCATAAAACCAGGGCTAAGAGGCCCTTAGAAAATTCCTATTTGAGGTGTCAGAATGCTAACATTAAGAAAAAAAGTTAATACTTGACTAGTATCAAATGGAATAAGGAGTGCTCCAGGATATTGAAGGAGACAATGGTCTGTGAAGGCTTGGAGCTGCTGGAGAGTAGGACTTTGATTTAGGCATTGATACAAGGAAGGAAAGGATGAAGAGTGTTCTTTTTTTTTTTTTTTCTTTTTTTAAAGATTTTTATTTGTGAGTAATCTGCACACCCAGTGCAGAGCTCAGATTCACACCCTGAGATCAAGAGTTGCATGTGCTACTGACTAAGCCAGCCAGGTACCCTGAGGATGAAAGATGTTCTTAGTGGGGTATGAAATGGGTTCACAATATGAATGAAGGTAACATGTTGTGCCTTTTTTTCTGACAACAGTGAATGAAGCTGTGTGGATAAAGAGGGGAGTTCCTGGAAAAGAACAGTGGAAAATTTGAGAAATAGTTGTTAGACTGTGAAGAAAATTGAACTTTAACTTCTGTTCTAAGAACAGGAGTTGATGATTACAAGTGACTTTTGCTGTGGTGTTTTGGGAAGATTAATCTGGAGTTGTGTGGAGAATAAATCAGAGAAAAGAATCTGGAGGCAGAGGGGGACCATAATGGAGGTTGTTACATATAAAAGTCCAAGAGTAATGTGATGATGATTTGGAGTCTGTTGGTATAAGTGGGTATGAAGAGGAAGGAAGTTGTGAGCACATTATGAAAGGGGAATTTAGAGGTCTTATTCACTGGATTTGGTTGAGGGGAGGAAGGAATCAAGAAGTTTGGGTTTTTAGCCACGCTAGAAAAATGTGGGGACTGTTGACTGAAATGGGGAAGGGTTGAGAGGACCTTTGGGAAGGAGAAAGACATTCTTTTTTTTTAAAAATATTTATTTATTTATTTGTAGAGAGAGAGTGAGCACAGGCAGAGTGGCAGGCAGAGGCAGAGGGAGAAGCAGGCTCCCTGCTGAGCAAGGAGCCCGATGTGGGACTTGATCCCAGAACGTTGGGATCATGACCTGAGCTGAAGGCAGCCGCTTAAGCAACTGAGCCACCCAGGCATCCCAGAGAAAGACATTCTTATTGGTGATGTTGGACTGTAGTTAAGAGAGATCAGAACTGTCAGTGTATGTTTGGGAATGTTGAGGTGAGAGAGCAGTACATATTGTCTGAGACTAAATGCACTTATCATTAGATTTAATGAAATTCTGTCAAAAATCTGTTCTTGAGATAGGTTTGTGGTAATTGGAAAGGTCAGTATAACATTGGCCCAAAAATATTTGGGAATGAAAAAAAGGTAAAAGCATAGTATCTAAAGAACATTAGCCCCAAATAGTGTGAGTAGTTAGATTACTAAAGAAATACAAATGGCTCCTAGTAATCAAAGGAATGCAAGCATACTTCCTATTTCCATATATGAAATAATAGTGTCCGTAGAGAGTAGTTTTTGTTATATTTTTATGAGGGATACCACAAAGTGGGCAGCTGTGTCGTCCAGAATTTTTGTTGAAATCTTACCCAGTCCTTAAAATCCAGAAGCATGGGACACTTTTCTGAGTATATAAACTCAAAACCGTTGGGAGCAGTAAGAATTTCATACACTTTTATGTACTTTAATAAAATCAAAATAGATGACTGTTATTTAATAGTACATATTATAGAAATGCTAGGGTTAATTGAAAGTAAATTAAATAAAGTTAGAAACATAGTTCTCATAATTTCTGGCTATCTAACAATATCAGCGGTTAAAAAATAATTGGTTTTCTCAAGGTGATTGGATGCTTGAACATTTCTTCAAAGACAAAATGTGCCTGGAAGTCAGAGATGTTTTTGTTTACACACACACTTTTTTTTTATACTAAGTATTTTATTGTATACTGCTGCCAGTGTATATAAGACAATTATCCTTATGAAATAGAAATTTATGAGAATTCAGAGAGGTAGATGTTAAGGACTGACAAAAGTAGAAGTTTATATAGTATGGCACATGTTACAGGGATAAGCTTTTATACAGGCTTCAAATTTAGTTCTCCTTTGAATATTCACTGGTTCATGAAAACTGGTCTAGAAAACCACCCAAAGATTCATTTTACTACAAAAAGGAACAGACTTTCTGGGGTCTGAAGGGATTTGTACTTGAAGATACACCAGTTAGCAGGGGATCATGTTGGGCATTCTGCAGACAGACACACACACACACAGACACACACATCCTACATACACACACACACACACACAGAATGCTGTATATACTGGTACCTTATATATTTCTTAACAAAGGATTTTGGATGATAGTGACCACAAATGTTTTTTTCTTATTTTCTTTAGCATTCTTAGTATTTTGAAACCTTTCATTAATGTAGTAAAAAATTATAAAAATTTTCAGTGTGATTTGGTCAGTAGTATGTTTTATATTTCAAAAATTTAAAATCACATAGAAATAATTTTTTGAAGAGATGACACTCTTTTCAAGAGATGGCAGAATTTAAAATAATCATGTAAATTTAGGTGATTTGTACTTTTAGATTCTATTCCTGTCAAATAGTAATTTATAGGACCTTTTTTCTCTTTTAAAGCCTACACAGCCCACATCAGGAGACATGACTTTTTATTTTTTTATTTTTTAAAGATTATTTATTTATTTATTTGACAGAGATCACAAGTAGGCAGAAAGTCAGGGAGAGAGAGAAAGGAAGGCAGGCTCCCTGCTGAGCAAAGAGCCTGATGTGGGGCTCCATCCCAGGACCCTGGGATCATGACCTGAGCCGAAGGCAGAGGCTTTAACCCAATGAGCCACCCAGGCGCCCCAGGAAACATGACTTTTTTTAAAAAGTGTAGGGACGCCTGGGTGGCTCAGTTGGTTAAGCAGCTGCCTTTGGCTCAGGTCTTGATCCCAGCGTCCTGGGATCGAGTCCCATATAGGGCTCCTTGCTCAGCAGGGAGCTTGCTTCTCCCTCTGCCTCTGCCTGCCTCTCTGTCTGCCTATGCTCACTCGCTCTCTCTCCCTCTCTCTCTGAAAAATAAATAAATAAAATCTTTAAAAAAAAAGTAAATAAGTGTAAAAAATTCGTAACATTAAATTTACATCTTAACCCCACCTACAGTTCAGTAGTGTTAGGTATATTCACATTGTCATATGATAGATCTGTAGAACTTTTACATCTTGTAACATTGCCATGTGACTTCTAAAAACTAAACTTTTTAGTGAGATTATCAAGTGCTTCAGGGACAAAGCTTATCTAAGGTAGAGATTGCATATTAGTTTCCTCAATTCCCTACACAGAAGGCTGATCCAAACTCATCAGATGGAAAACTTGCCTTCTGTGGCCTTGGAAAATTGTGTGTGTGGTTTTTTTAAAGAATTTAAAAATTAATCTAGCTTTGAGTTGGCATATCTTATTAACACAGTTGTAGAACACTTATATTTATTCTATTATAGTTTATGAATTTCTTGGAGGAAAATCTAATACTAATACTCAAACTTGATGCACATACTGACTCTTTGGCATGTCTGTGTTTATGCCCATCTGTTACTGTGGCACCATGCCTGTTATTGTGGGGGCATGCCAATAGCAGTGAGGCATGTGAGCCAACAAAGATGAATTGTTTGGATGGAATACACTGTTCTGTAATACTAATTAATTTTGAGCTGATGAATCTACATGAGATAAAGTTAACCAAATACAGTCAAAGTAATGTCAGTGAAAATAAAATTTATTTTGACTTATACAGAAGTGTATCACAGATGTTTTAGACTACTATTGAGAATAGTTAGTGTTCATTATGGTTCCAGTGATCAGTTTTCTTTCCGTAAAAATTGTGAGTTTAAGAGAAAAAATATACAACAGTTGTCTTGTGGTAGATTATAGACTAGAGAGGAAGTAGTGTGGCACTGTCAGTTATAGATTTTATTCTTACAGGATATTACTTTATAGTTTTTGAATTATAACAGAAGTTGACAGTAATGTGGTAAATGAGAAGAATGTTGGATTTCGAAACGACTCACATTTAATTTCTTGCTTTGCTGTTTCCTAGTTCTGTGGTAGTATACTTAAAAGCTGTGTGAGTTCACAATTTCTTATGTCTGTATAATTTTCTGCTTGTATGCTGTCCTTGTATTTCCTGAGCTTCAATTTTCTTATCTATCAAGTAGGAATAATAAAGCCACACATGTGTCACAGAGACTTTGTGGTTCTAAAATAATATGGTGTTATAAGTTATAGAAAACAATACCACTGTCAGGTAGCTAAATACATTATTATATGTTAGAAATGCAAGGCATATTAGTGGCAAGGTAGTCAGTAATGTGGAAAATACATAACTCTTTCCCATACTCTCAGAGATAACTATAATGAGAAAGTTCTTATGTATCCTTCCAGGAAATTTTTAAAAAACCAAGTGATAATATATATACTGTTCTCTAATGTGTCTTGCTTATCCTTTAATACATCTTGGAGGCCTTTCCATATTAGCATATGAAACTATGTCAGTGTTATTTAATCACTATATAATATTTCCTACTATTCCCTTTATTTAATCTCATTTTGAGTGGCATTTGATTTCACTTTTTGTTGAATATAAGCAATACTGCAACATAAGCTTTTGCATATGTGTGAGAATTTATCTATTTGTAGTAAAAATTTCTAGAAATAGAGTTGTAGGTCAAAGGTTATTGCATTTTAAATTATGATAGATATTGCTAAATTACCTTCCAGATGGGTTGCACCAGTTTTTTCCCTCCACCACCAGTGAAGTCTGTTTCCCTTGCACCTTTGCCAATACTGGGTACCATCCAATTTCATAACATTTGCCAGTCTTACAGTGCAAAATATTATTACATGTAATCTTCATGATTGTGAGTATGTTAAGTCTTTTTCCTCATATTTATTGGTTTATTCTTTCAGTGAATACTTTTAAGTATCTTTTATCCATTTCCCTGTTGTTCAGCTTTTAATTGATTAGTTAAGGATTCTATATAATTTAAGAAAATTACTCATTTTTGACTTAGTTTGTGGCATTTTTTTGGTGCAAAAGCTTTAAAACTTTCTGTTTATATTTTTCTTTTCTTGCTTCTGAGACTCCCCCAATCTTTTACTTTTATAGAAAGTGGCATTTTTGGTTTATAGTGCTCTTCAACAGTGAAGCGTTTCCTTGTGCCAACCAATTTTTTTATCTCAGCACATATAAACTCAGCTGGCTCAGTGCTCTGTGAGATTTTCTTGAAAACTTTAAGGATGAGTTGTCATATTCTGGAAGACATCCAAATATCCTGAGCGAAAGTAGAACTTACTTTGTGCTGCCTTCCAAGAAGGCAAGTAGCTGAGGTCATTGGTAAAAGGTTTGGCAGACATGGAGACTTGCTGTGATATATGTGTGGAATCATGTTTTTAAAATTTGTATGCATGGGATGTATATCTAGAAAATGTAATCTTAGTTTTTAACCTTTATTGGATCATGGAGCCTTTTGAGAATCTAGGGAAAGCTTGGAGTTTTTCTGTTTCTAATGAATATGTTAGTATGTAGCAAATACTCATTTATTCTTTGAACTGATATTTATTGTGTGCCTTTTATGGGCCTGAAAGGATTTAAGTGTGCTTGAGAAAACAACCATAGCCTTCATTTATAAATCCTTTGTAGACCTTCTGTTGGATCCTCATATATCCAGGTTTGTTTTTGCCATAGTATCTGTAGAATTCCTTTGGTTGACTCCTTCTCCTCAGGTTAAATGATTACCTACCAAGAGAGGACTTTTATGATCACCCAGTCTCCCTTTATTTCATTACCCTATTTTAATTTTTTCAGTACTAATATACGGTCTTTCTGTCCACTTTTATGTTATCCTTCCTTTTCCCTTCCCTCCCTCTTCTTTCCTTCTTCTGTCATTTCTGTCATTCCTCTTACTTCCACCCATTCTGTATTCAAACTTAGAATGTAAGTCCCAAGAAGTCAGGGATCCCAGTATTTTGAACAGTTTCTGGTACATGTGGATATTGAATTATTGAACTTGCTAGACATGGTAATAAGTACTTTATAGTGATCTCATTAAGTCTTCATTACAACCTATTCAAAGTACATACTAACCTTAAGTTTTATTGATTTTTCTCTGTAAATAAATCTTTTAAAAAAATTATCATCTGGTCCTTTACAGAAAAGTTCTGCAGACCTTTTTCTTAAGGAAATGTCTTTTTTTCCTCTACACACTTTTAAGATTTTTCTCACTGTCTTTGATTTTCATCAGCTTGACCATACTATGCCTAGAGTAGTTTTCTGTGTGTGTGTGTGTGTTTTCTGTTTTCTTCAGGTTTTAAAATATGTGGGCTTATGTCTTTCATTACTTTTGAAACATTCTTTTTTTTTAATTAGATAATTTAAAAAAATTTTTTTATAAACAGATAATGTATTATTAGTCCCAGGGGTACAGGTCTGTGAATTGCCAGGTTTACACACTTCACAGCACTCATCATAGCTCCCTACACCCCTCCCTCCAGCCCCCCTCAGTTTGTTTTGTGACATTAAGACTCTCTTTTGGGTTGTCTCCTTCCCGATCCCATCTTGTTTCATTTATTCTTTTCCTACCCCCCCAACTCCCTCCCTCATTGCATCTCCACTTCCTCATATCAGGGAGATCATATGACAGTTGTCTTTCTCCGATTGACCTATTTTGCTAAGCATAATACCCTCTAGTTCCATCCACGTCATTGCAAATGGCAAGATTTCATTTCTTTTGATGGCTGCATGGTATTCCATTATATATATATATACACCACATCTTCTTTATCCATTCATCTGTTGATGGACATCTAGGTTCTTTCCATAGTTTGGCTATTGTGGACATTGCTGCTATAAACATTTGGGTGCTTGTGCCCCTTCGGATCACTACGTTTGTATCTTTAGGGTAAATACCCAGTAGTGCAATTGCTGGGTCATAAGGTAGCTCTATTTTCTACTTTTTGAGGAACCTCCATGCTGTTTTCCAGATTTGGAAACATTCTTAAAATCTTAATTGAATGGCTGGGATATATACCATACCTCTGTACTTGCTAGAGACTTGAATTCCAACTCCTCTACATAGCAGTGCATAGTTACTGAAATCCCTGCACAGATATTTAACTTCTGAACTGTTTTCTGCTGGATTTTCTGGAATCATGCCCTGTGAAAATGTAGATGAGTACTTGAAGGGATTTTTGTGTACCTTTTCACTGGTTCTCTCTTTTGTAATTTTGCCCTTCAAGTTCTATTTCCTTTATTAACTATGAGCTTCAACATTTGTCTCCTCAGTCTGTTAAAACTGCCATTTCTTTTTGAGTCCTAGTCTCCCAAATGGTGGTTTGGGAAATATATTCAAGGAAAAAACTGGTGTGAATAAGGAGTTCACTTTGGTGTCTGCTTTTCTTCTTTGCAGGATTTTGGCCCCTTAAGTCCTGACTGCATTGGTTGGTTGCTCTCTAGTGCCTTCAGAAAGTTACTTATTTCTTCCAGCTTTTATACTTATTTTCTGTGGTAGGTTTAGTTTCTTACAGACCCATGGGCAGATGTGGAAATCCCTGCAGTGTATTATAAACATAGCAGCCAGAATGATTCTGTCACATATATCAGATCATGACTCCTTTTAGTCAAAGCCCTCCAGTGGTTCCTTTTTTCATCTGGAGTAAACACATGATTTACTCTCCTTTCATTGTCTCTTTTGCCTAGAGTGTTCTTCCTCCATACCCCTCACTCCCAGTATCTGCATGGCTGACTCCTTTACTTGGAAATCTTTGTTCAGATGTCAATTTATTTAGCTTACTCTGACCATCCTCTTTAAAATTGCCTCCTCCATTTCCTATGGCATTCTCTTCCCTCTGCTCTGTCATATCACCTCATGATTTAAAATTTGTTTATTATGTTTGTTGTTTTGTCTCTTTTAGTTATTAGGATGAAAACTCTACAAGGGTGAGGATTTTGATCATTTTTCTTTACTGGGGTGGCACAAATGTAAATGGTAGCCAGATGAGAGTAGAGTTACAGAATCTGAGAGGGGAGGGAGAATTTAAGATGGAGGAGTAGTAGTTAATCATATCAAATGTAGAGGAATAATTTAGAAGTATTCATGGAATTTTTGCATGGATTTTTAAATTAGGAAGTTGTACCTTTGTGAGAGAAGTTTTAATGGAGGAGTAAGAGAGAAAAAATATTACCCAAGGTTGAAGAAGTGGTGATGGCAATTGTACACTGTTCCTTTTTTGGTTTTGTGAACAATATAGAAGGAAAAGTTCATATTTACTTGGATAATTTGTGTTCTTTTTTTAGGGGGTTAATAGATGGATGATTAAGTCAGTACTTTGTCCCCAAAACTATACAGTGTTTTGAGTGTCATCCAAGGAAAGTATAGGCCATAACTGAACTGTAAGTTACTAATAAGTTTTTATATTGTGCACATAAATGTATCATGAAGGCCATTCCCTTTAGCTACTTAGCACTAGAAAAAAGTAAATTCTGACTCTTGTTCCTAGCTGTTTTTTTTTACATATTTATTTGTACAGTGTAACATTTAACTAGAAACATTTTTCATTTAAGTGCTTCATAAAGCATGCAGAGGTGCTTATGTTTTAGAATTTTTTTTTTTTGGCAGGGCTTAAAAAGGCCCACTTTCCTCTCAAAGATTTGATATGTTGTTTGGGGGACATACTTCCAATTGGAAATTGCTATTCCATGTTACTTTCCCTAGTCCATCATTCCTGGGTTTAAGTTTCAGGTGTTGCTTTTTATTAAAAGTACACAAATTTTGGTGAATATTTTGAGGAAAAAGAAGGTGATTGTGTATATTGCAGTGCTTGCAAACTGATGAAAGAATTATTTTTTTTCTTTCAAATTTCCAGTCCATCATGGATCTTCTGTAAAATACAATAAGAAATAAATTACTGGAAAAATGGAATGAAAGAAAGCATGCAAAATGCAAGCCTCAATTTTTTTATTAGATTCAAAAGATATACCATTATACTGTTGACTTATTGTCAAGTTTCTAGCTTTGCTTGCTCTCAGTTTCTGTACATGTCTCCTCATGGATTAGTAAAAAGAATTTGTGGATTAGTAATGGTTCTTGGACTGAACTTTCTTGGATCACATTTTGAGTATCACTGATATGGTATATAAGGCTATATAGTCTTAATCATTCCCTTAATTTACATTGTTTTTAAAAGGAGTGAAAGATTTAAATGAATTATGGATTATAGACATTTTATTATTTATTTTATTTTTTTAGTACTTTCTACACCCAACATGGGTCTTGAACTCATGACCTTGAAATCAAGAGTTGCATGCTCTTCTGACTGAGCTAGCTAGGTGCCCCTGGATTATAGATTTTTTTTTTTTTGTTAAGAAAAGAGGTAATTTATACAATATTAAAGCTCTCCTACCTCTTAAGTTCTTATGTATAACTGGTAACATTTTGCTTTTTGATTATAGATGATTTTTTTACTGGTGCTGATGAGAGTGACTTTCTGGTAATAGTAAGATTTTCTCTGATTCCAGTTAAATATTTTCCTTTAAACTATAAAAAGATATATTTTGAAAATGAAAGGAAAAGTTATACCACTTATTGCCACAAGATGTCACTTATGTAAAAATAAAGCTGGTATCCTAGGACTCAAAGCTGGAAAGCTGCTGGTCAGTAGGTAAATAAAAAAGCAGGTAAATTAAAAAAAAAAATAATTGAAACAAGTATTGTTTTTCACCTGTCAGTGAAAGTATTGCCAATTCAGCATTATTTGAATCAACTCTCTTAATGTTTAGCAGAAGGAATTTCTTAATTTCTAAGATTAATGAACTAAGTGATACATGTTAAAGGCCATATTTGAATCCAGATAAGGAAGGAGGTAGACCTACCTAAAATGACCCTTACAAGTATACTTATTTTGAGGGTAAATGAGGTGTGTTTTGTTTTGTTTTTTGAGGTGCTTGTTTTTTTTAAAAAAGATTATTTATTTTTGTCATACAGACAAATAGAAACAGACAGAGAGAGAGAGAGAGAGGGAGCAAATGCAGGCAGAGGCAGAGAGAGAAGCAGGCTCCCCACTGAGCAAGGAGCCGATGTGGGATTTGATCCCGGAACCCTGGGATTATGGCCTGAGCCGAAGGCAGTGGCTTAACTGACTGAGCCACCCAGGTGTCCCTGAGGTGTTTGTTTTAACTCTCCCAAGCCTTTGCTGTTTTGGCGACAAACAAAGGAATTTGAGAAGAAATAATGTAATTTATATCAGAATTTTCAGTAGTTTTCATGATATACCTGTGTGTAGTTGAATACTACTTCAAGTTGAAGCAGTGCCTGGGGTATTTCTAGTATCTTTTCTGAACCTCAAACTTACTATTGGCCTGTGTTAATACAAAAGATACTTTTTTTTTTAAAAGATTTTATTTATTTATTTGACAGCGAGAGAGATCACAAGTAGGCAGAGAAGTAGGCAGAGAGAGGGGGAAGCAGGCTCCCTGCTGAGCCCAATACGGGGCTCGATCCCAGGACCCTGAGATCATGACCTGAGCCGAAGACAGAGGCTTAACCCACTGAGCCACCCAGGTGCCCCAATACAAAAGATGCTTATATTTGTTGTTGAAGACTACGTTAAACATGAGCTGCAAAACCTTTGGCTTTAATATTGGGATTTTATTTTCTTACTTTTAATTTGAGAGTGTGTATCAGTACCTAAAAGTGGTTGGGAAGGACTCTGGTATCTCAAACTTAAAAGGAATAAACCAAGTTTCCATTAGGCCATGAATAAAATTAGTCCTAGGAATGGAGAGATTGGGTTGTCCTAAAAATTGGTGCTTTGTTATTCTTCATTGCTCACTTCTCTAACACTGGTGGAGAAGAATGGTGAGAGCTCTTGGGGAAAGTGTAAGGGGGGCAGACATGAGCAAATGAACTTTCTTTTACTTTTGATATGTGATCACATAGTCTTTTTCCCCCCTATCTAATTACTTCAGGTTTTTTTGCTTTCTTACCCAACTAAGATTTTTAAGATTTTTTTAGGAAGGGTTTAAATTTTTCATTTATGGAAGTATACATGGTCATTAAGTCAAAGACAAAAATTAAAAGTAGAAGGAAAATAACAAAAAGTAGATAGGGGGAAAAAACCTCTCGTGTGGTTCCATTTTTTTTTTTTTTAATATATTCTATGTCTACTTCTCTATTTGAAGCAAACTTACCTTTTTTTTTTTTTTAAGAATTTATTTATTTGTCAGAGCACAAACAGGGAGAGTAGTAGGCATAGGGAGAAACAGGCTCCCTGCTGAGCAAGGAGCCCAATGTGAGACTCTATCCGAGAACCCTGGGATCATGACCCGAGCCAAAGGCAGATGTTTAACTGACTGAGCCACCCAGGCATCCTGTTCCATTATTTTTAATATTCCCTTTCAGTTACCTTTGCAGTGTAGAAGAGTGACAAGTTTTAAGAAGGGATTCTAAATGTAATCCAGTGAACATTTATGGTATTTTATTATTTGGTAGTTGTATATCAGACACAGTTTTTATGGATTGCTTTCTCTACTATTTGTGTATTTTCTAGCTGTAAGTTTAGAGAAAAGTCAGTGTTTTAATTATTTAACTATTTTTGTGTCCCATTAGTGGTCACCACTGTATTTAATTTTAAGATCTGCTTCGAAAAGAAGAGTAATTTTTTTTTCATAATAAATCTCATTGCCTCTACTTTTTGGAAAAAATGTAATTAGTATTTATTTGTTTATTTATGTTTTTATGTAATGACCATTTGTAACATTTACCTTCCATATTAGTTTGCTATGGCTGCCATAATAGAAAGACACAGAACCTATGGCTTAAAGAAACTTATTTCCTCCCAATTTCTGGAGGTTGTAAGTCTAAGATCAAAATGGGCAGTTCTAATTTCTTCTGATGCCCCTCTCCCTGGCTTGCAGATGGCCACCTTCTTGCTGTGTCCTCACCTGGTCATCCCTTTGTCTGTCTTTGTCTGTGTCTTAATCTCCTACAAAGACATCAAGTCATGCTGGATTAAGGTCCACCCATACTGATCTCATTTTTGCTTAATTACCACTTTAAAGGCTCTGTCTCCAAATAGCCACATTCTTGGGGTTAGGACTTCATAGGAATTTTGGAAGATACACAACTTAGCCTGTAATATCTGATTGATCATTCATTCTTGATAAGTGCTTACTGCCTACATGAGGTTTAAATTTGTAAAGTGTGCATAAACTAGTTAGTTTTATGTCCGGGCTTTCTATGTATAGTTAAAGAAGCTTTTCTGGTTTACTCAGACCTAAGCAAGGGTTTCTCATACTTTTTTCTTTTTTTTAAGATTTTAATTTATTTGTCAGAGAGGAAATGAGAGAGCACACAAAGAGGGTGAGAGGCAGACAGAAGGAGAAGTAGACTCCCCGCTGAGCAAGGAGGCTGATGTGAGACTCCACCTCAGGACCCTGGGATCATGAACTGAGCTAAAGGCAGCTGCTTAGCCAACTGAGCCACCCAGGCGTCACAGGTTTCTCATACTTTTTGGTGATTGAACTGTTTCATGAAGTAGTCGTGTGGCATAAATTTTCCTTTTTCTGCAGTTGTGAAAAGTTGAAAGGTTGCTAATTATAAACTAATAACTATTATAAGTAGTTAATTACAATTTGTAATAATACAGTCTTAGTTTCCTTTTAGTTTCTTTGAGAAGATTTTGCTTTGATGTACTAAAATATAATATGTAGTGATTTAAAATCTTGGGTAAGCATGAATGAAGCTTAAATATAATATCTTGATTTCTGAGTGTAAAGTGGTGGCTTCTCTGATCCCTCATAATGTTTTTCTCAGAAGTAGATTTATGTCTTTTGGTTTTCTTTTGGAGAACTCAGCATCTTATTCACATATGTGAATAAAACATTATGAATGTTTTTACTATTAGCCTTACAGAGGTATGATTTGCATATAATAAATTATCCACCCAAGGATGGTAATTAGATGTTTTGACAGATGTATGTACCAGTGAAGTCACCACCACAGTGAAGAAGATACAGAACATTTCCACCATCTTATGGAATAAAGTTAACATTGGGTGTGTAATGATATCTCATTTAATATGGATTTTCCTGATAGTTAATAATCTTAAGTGGGTTTTAATATGCTTACTGGCATTCCTGATCTTTTGTGAAATGTATTCACATATTTTAACCATTCTTTTTTTTTTTTTTAAGATTTTATTTTTTAGTAATCCCTTCAGCCAAGGTGGGGCTTGAACTTATAACTGAGATCAAGAGCCACATGCTCCACTGAGCCAGCCAGGCGCCACTTGACCTTTTTTATTTTTTTAATCATTCATTTTTGATTGGCTTCTTTGTCTTCTTATAAAAGAACCATTAATTGTTATATAACTGGTTTTTTTAGATTGAACTTAAGACTTTGAAATAATTGTAGATTCTTATACAGTTTTAAGAAATAATACAAAGATATGCTATTATACTGTGTACCCTTTACCCAGTTTTCTTCAATGATAAACTGTAATATATCACAGCAGGATATTGGCGTTGGTATAATCCACCATCTTGTTCAGATTCACCAGTTTTACTTGTACTTACTTGTGTGTGTGTCCTTTCTTCTGTTTTGTGTCATGTATCATAATCATACCAGTAAAGATGCATAACTGTTCCATCTTGTGTTTCCCTTTTATATCCACTTTCCCCTTTTTTATCTTAATGTGCAGCAGCTGCTGATCTTTCTCTGCTTCTATAATTTGTATTTATTTATATTTTTATTCTATAATTTATAATTTTGTTATTTCACAAATATTATATAAATAGAATAATACAGTACTTAGCCTTTTAGAATTAACTTTTCTCACTCAGCATATTTCTGTGGAGATTAATCAGAGTTGTCATATGTATCAATAGTATATCAAACCTGATTAGTGGTATTCCATGTTGAACCATTCATCTGTGGATGGACATCTGGGTTTCCATTTTGGCTAATAGGGATGAAAGCAGCTATGAATTCCTGTGTGCACGTTTTTGTGTATCATTTTCCATTTCCCAGAGATAAATACCCAACAGTGAAATTACTTGATTGTCCAAACTGCCAGAGTGGCTGTAACCCTTTAAATTCCCACCAGCAGTAAATGAGTGATTCAGTTCTTCTCTGTCCTCACCATCATTAGGTGTTGTTACTGTTTTTAAATTTATCTTAATCTTTCTTTTTTTCTTTCGAGAGAGAGCATGTGAGAGTGGGTGGAGGGGCAGGAGGAGAGGGAGAGAAAATCTTAAGCAGGCTGCACCCCCAGCGAGGAGCACGGTGCGGGTCTTCATCTCGTGATCCTGAGATCATGACCTGAGCTGAAATTAAGAGTTGGTGGTTAACCAACTGTGAGCCACCAAGGTGCCCCATTTTTTTTTTTTTATTTTAGATGAGAGCCATTCTGATATATGTAGCTATATCTTGCTGTCGTTTTAATTTGTATTTCCTTAATAGCTAATGCAATTATCTTTTCATATACCTTTCGCAATGTGTATCTCCTTTAGTGAATTGTTGATGTCTATATTAGTTTGCCAAGGCTGCCATCAGAGAATGCCACAGAATGGGTGGCTTGCTTAACAGAAATTTATTTCTCACTGTTCTAGAGGCTAAACGTCTACCATCAGACTGAGGGCAGGTTTGGTTTCTTCTCAGGCCTCTCTCCTTGGTGTACCAGTGGCTGCCATCTCTCTGCGTCCTCATGCTGTCCTGTCATGTAGAATCCCGAAGTCCAACAGACTTTCCTCATTTTGTTTCTTCTCTCCCTTTTACTCCAAGCTGGCAGTGTCTCTGCGGTATAATCCCATCTCTCTCTCTGGCTTCTGCTCTGTCACCTGGTTATATTCATGAGTTGGTGTCCATGATATCTTGGTGAAATAATTTTCTAGCCACACTTTTGAAAAAGGTCCGATGATGAGTTCTTACATTTTGCAATATAGATAGGCTGAAAATTTTCCAAATCTTCAAGTTCTAGTTCTAGTTCTTTTTTTGCTTAATATTTCCTTCAGTTTATCTTTCTCACTTTTATCGTAAGAAACAGTGAGAAACCAGGCTGTGCCTTTAATACTTTGCTTAGAAATCTTGTCAGCTAAATATCCAAGTTCATCACTTTTAACTTCCACTTCCTGTACAACACTAGAAGAAAATTAGGAGACATGTTCTTTCCACTTTATAACACGGATTGCCTTTCTTCCAGTTTCTAATAACATGCTCCTCATTTCCATCTGAGATCTCATCATAATCACCTTTAACATCCATATTCCTACTAACACTCTCTTTAAGGCAATTTAGGCTTTTTTGTTTTTTGTTCTTTTGTTTTATTTTATTTTATTTTTTAGATTTTATTTATTTATTTGTCAGAGACAGAGGGAGAGAGAGCGAGCGAGCACAGGCAGAGTGGCAGGCAGAGGCAGAGGCAGAGGGAGAAGCAGGCTCCCTGCTGAGCAAGGAGCCCGATATGGGAATCGATCCCAGGACGCCGGGATCATGACCTGAGCCGAAGGCAGCTGCTTAACCAACTGAGCCACCCAGGCGTCCCTGTTCTTTTGTTTTAAATATGCACCTCCAAACTGTTCCAGCCTCTATCCATTACTTAATTCCAAGGCCACTTGCACATTTTTAGGTTTGTTATAGCAGCGTTCCATTTCTGGATACCAAAATCTATTGGTTTGTTATGGCTGTCATAACAAAATACAGACTGTGTAGTTTAAACAACAGAGATTTACTTCTCACAGTTTCTCACAGTTCTTCCAGGAGACTGGAATTCCCAGTTTGATTACTCTTGAGGCCTCTGCTTGGCTTACATTTGATTGTCTCCTTTCTCTGTTCTCACATGGCCTTTTCTTTGTGGGTGTGCACCAGTGATGTCTCTCTTCTTAGTACAACACCATTTTTACTGGATTAGAGCTTTACCCCATGACCTTATTTAACCTTACTGATCTCTTTAAAGGCCCTAGGAAAGTCACCTTTGGGGTTGAGGAAACATATAGTTCAATCCATAGCAATGTCTTTGTCCCTTTTCTAATTGGAATTTTTTTGTTAACTGTTGAATTTTGAAATTTGAAATATGGTCTGGATATTAGTCCTTTATCGAATATGTGCAATATGTGTAATATGGTAACAAATATTTTCTGCCAGTCTCTATTCTTTTTCTTCCTCTTAATGGGGAGAAAGAGTTTTAAATTTTGATGAGATCCAGATTATCAGTGTTCCCTTTTATGGACTGTACTTTTGATGTCAAGTGTGAGAACTCTTTGCCTAGCTATATAACTGTTTTAAAAATCTGTCCTTCCATGTTGAAGGAAAAATGATTAGAGATTGCAAATTACAGATTTTCTTTAGCTAGGGGGAATATGCTGGGAGAATGTGCTGGGAGAAGTTTCACTTAGGATAGGAGCAGATCAGTTGTGAGCAAAATAATTTGTTGAGGATTTGGGGGTGCCTGGGTGGCTTAGGTTAAGTGTCTGCCTTTGCCTCTGTCCAGTGTTTGGCTCCTTGTTTAGTGGGGAGCCTGCTTCTCCCCCTCCCTCTGCCTTCCATTCCCCCAGCTTGTGGTCTGTCTCTCTCTAAAATAAAATCTTAAAAAAAAAAAATTGTCCTTATGTTTTTCTTTTTCAGTTTTTCTGTGTAAGGTAGTGATAGTTTTTGTTCTGCACTTTTAAGGATGTTATATAGCAGTTAGTTTTGGGAAATAGGAAGTGTCTATTTTATCTTACATGTTAGCATTGTCATCTGCTTGGTCAGTCCAAATTGGAAACACAGAATATCCTTACTGAGCGCCCCAGTCTCATTCTTCACCGTCACTGCATCCCACTGATTTCAGCTTCTAGGTAGTTCTTGCATCTATCCTACATTTTCATCCTTACTACTAACTACTCTGGTTCATCACCTTGTCTTCTCATTCAAGTGTAAAAATTGCCTTTACATAATTCTTTGATTAGCGAGTATCCCTGGGTGTTTGCCCTCAAGGTTCAAGTTCTTTCTTTTTTTGGTGGAGGAGAGGTAGGGATTAAAAAAGGATGGGGTGAGTGAGCCTTTCTTTAATGAGTGTTCTTTCATGAGAAAAGAAAATTCTTACTTTTTGGCTTATGAAAATATTTTAGTGGTGATACAAGAATTTTTCTTTTTTCTTTTTGATGATTATGCAGAGGAGATTTTGAGATGAGAGAATCTTTATGCCTATGTTCATATAGATATTTAGCCCAGAACTGAGATACAATTTTATATTTTTATATGATTGATGGGCTTCATTACAATGTAGCACTTCAATATTTGTAGAGTAGATGAAAAATATATATTTAATTATATTTAAGAATGAAGTTTGTAATATTGTTCATTATTTCTAATTTTTAAGAAATATATTTTAATAGCTATATAATGTAAAAATTGAAATACAGAGGTTTTTTCTTTTCTTTTATATAGGAATGAAGATCTAAAGCAAATGTTGGAAAGCAACAAAGATTCTGCTAAATTGGATGCTATGAAACGGATTGTTGGGGTAGGTAAAATAGATAATTTCAATTTTGGAAAAGGGAGATATAGTGATTATATTAAATATATGTTAAATAATATATTAAGTACCAAATCAAAGATCTCATTTTCCCTTTATATTAACTTAGTATTTCCTGTCTAAAATGTTTTGGAAGAACTTTGGAGTGTCACAATTCCCATCCAAGTACTAACCAGGCCCGACCCTGCTTAGCTTCCGAGATCAGACAAGATCAGGTGCGTTCAGGGCGGTGTGGCCGTAGACAGAGTGTCACAATTCCAATACTTGAGTTTTGCTTTTTTTTTTTTTTTCCAGACCTTGAGTTTTAATTCCATCTTTTCTGTGTTCTAAGTTCCCCATCTCTAATATCAAGATTTTCTCCTCTGAGATAGAAAGAGCTAATCATTTTAAAGACAAAATAAGATTAATTACAATAGTATTTTGACTTCCTATGTAGAGGGAGTCTAGATTAGTGAAAGGATTTTCTTGTGTCATTTAATGGCCTAAAAATTGTGAGCATTCCTCTTTGTTTCAAGTTCCCTTACTACCAGTAACAATGCTTTATTCAATTTAGTATCATAGAAGTTCTTTTTTTTTTTTTTTTAATTTTATTTATTTATTTGAGAGAGAGAGCACAAGCAGAGGTGGGAGCCGAGGGAGAGGGAGAAGCAGACTCCCTGCAGAACAGGGAGCTCGACGCAGGGCTTGATCCCAGAACCCTGAGATCAGGGCCCAACCCAAAGGCAGATGCTTAACTGACTGCGCCACCCAGATGCCCTGTATCATAGAAGTTCTAGTGAGTATTATTAAGTGTAAGAACATTAACCAGTTTTATTTGTAATATAAAATTCAAACAATTGACTAATAAGTTAATAGAGGAGTTCATTTGTCAGTAAGCTAAAAATATAATGCAGTTCCTAATCGTATATAAAATTTTTAATAAAATGTTTTTGCAGTTTGTATTGTATGCACACTTTTTTTTTTACATTCACAGTGAAAACACTGTTTAATTCAGTGATTGTCTAATGCTAAAGAGTTTTGATTTTTTCTCAGTGGAATTAAATTCACAAAACCTTTGTTTCTCTCTGCTTCTGTGCTCTTTATCACTACCATTGTTGATTTTATTTCCCACATATTTTTATATAATGTCAAAATGTAATATACTTGTATAATTGCACAAATAAACTCTTATAATAAGGTGACAACACAACTAAAACAGTATCATGTGACAACACAACTGAAACAATACTGTTTTCCAGAAGGAAATGCTAACCATATGAGACTTTGAAATCTTTTTTTTCTTGACATATTAAATTCAAATCACATTTATGAAAGGTAATTATCAGTATCAATATGTTGTGTTAAAAAATGACTTGTTATGAAAATCAGATTTATAAAAGTTAAGGACTAACTGTATCTGTAGAATACCTGTAGGTTATTTGATTCTTATATTCAGGTTTATGTCATTTGGTAATGTAGGGGACATGTTCAAGATTCTTTGTAAATTTTTCAGTTGTTAACACTAAGCCATATAAATAATTGCATTTCTGGACAAGTAGTTCTTGCTTTACATGGCTTTGATAACACACAGATTTCAGTTAACATAGTTGAGTTAAATAATACCAATCCCATAACAACATGGTTCAAATTTCAGTTATAGGGCATATTAACAGAGTAATTGCATAATGTGCAAACTTCACCAGTAACTCTTAAATTCACAACTCACTGTATAGATAATAAATATGCATCATGATCAGTGACCAGTCATGTCACTTCTTTGAAAGTCTTTTATTGATTTGTCACTGTGTACGTTACTTGGTTTATGTACAGACAGCAAAACATGTAGTTGTGTTCCTTCCTTGCTTCCCAGTGAGAAACTCACTTGACATTTTATAAAAATGGATAATGAGAGATTTGGTCAGCAAAGATGAAAATGTAGCAAAGAAATAAAAAGTGTTAATACTTGGGATGCCTGGGTGGCTCAGTCAGCATCTACCTCTGTTCTACCGTCAGTTCAGGTCATGATCCCAGAGTCTTGGATCGAGTCCTGCATCAGGCTCCTTGCTCACTGGGGAGCCTGCTTCTCTCTCTGCCTCCTGCTCCCCCTGCTTGTGCTCTCTCTCTGACAAATAATTAAAATCTTAGAAAAAAAAAAGTGGTAACATTGGAAATGAAAATCAGGTAGAATGTAATAGAGTTATAGAGAAAGAGCCAAGAGTGGGAATGGTGACACAGCCATTTTTTGAGAGACTCTAATTATGTAGCTGGAAGAATATAGTAAAGGTGAGCTTTTCAACATAAGTAAGGGAAATGGTTGTGATGAAAGGATGAAGATAGGCCAGAGAAAGAAATGGTGCCAAAAAAATTTCACATTAAAGGAACTCTGGAAGATAATTTATAATATTGGAAGTGCCACGGATTAAATGTTGGAAGGTGATACAAATTTGGACAGGAGTTTGGTAATTTACTAAGACATAGAACAGTTGCTTGCTCTATATCTTACATGGTGAGAATAGGCAAACCCATTCAGACTACTCTTGTTAAGTTAATTTCCGGTGTTTCTAATGTTCTAAATTACAAGGTACTAAATAAATGTTAGTTTAACTGTTTTTCAGTTTCCTGTACATTATAATTGAGAGAGTTTTAATATTTTTATAAAAATTTTAAAAGTCAGGGGCGCCTGGGTGGCTCAGTTGGTTAAGCGACCTCATGTCATGATCCTGGAGTCCCGGGATTGAGTCCTGCACCGGGCTCCCAGCTCCATGGGGAGTCTGCTTCTCCCTCTGACCTTTTCCTCACTCATGCTCTCTCTCACTGTCTCTCTCTCAAATAAATAAATAAGATATTAAAAAAAAAGATTTAAAAAAATTTTAGAAGTCAAAGAATGATTGCAAGAGTTATAATTGATTATCAGGATTGCTTTGCATGGTTTCAGCTTGCTCTCCTGCAGATTACAATCCCTCACTACCATATAAAGCAAGCACTGCTCTTAATTTCATTAAATTTTGGCTTTTACATTTCATGTAGGAAAAATTATTTCACTAAATCTGAAGATACTGTGGAAATTCCTAAATCTGAAAATATGGGATTTGGTAATTTTTGAAATTACTCTTTCAAACTGATAAATAAAAATTGATATTCTCATAATCTGGATTATAAAAATGTAATTTAGGTATAAATAATGTATCATAAAGAAATGTAAAAAAAAAGAAATATAAATATAGCCATATATGCCTAGTACTTATATAGACTGTCTCCCATTAAGAAGTTTGTATACAGGTAAGTTGTAAATTTGTTTTTTTAACTGTAGAATGATCAGTAATTGAAAATTATTCTTTCACTTTGTATAATACTCTCAAGATCTATCCATTTTGTCACAAATGGTAGGATTCCTTTTTCATAGCTGAATAATACTCCATTACATCTATGTATCTATATCACCTTTATCCATTCATCTGTTGACAGATTCTTGGGTTGTTTCCATATCTTGATTACTGTGAGCAGTGCTGCAGTGAACATGGGACTATAGATATCTTTGAGATAGTGATTTTATTTCCTTTGGATGTATACTCTGAAATGGGGTTGCTGAATCATATGATAGTTCTATTTTTAATTTTTTGAGCAGCTACCATACTGTTTTCCCTAGTGGCTGTACCAATTTACATTGCTACCAGTAGTAGAAAGGATTCCCTTTTCTCTACATCCTAGCCATCACTTGTTATCCCTTGTCTTCTAGGTGATAGTTATTCTGAGAGGCTTGACAGTAATAACCTTATTTTAAGTGTACACAATGTTATATGTCAGTTATATCTCAATAAGTGTGAAAGAAATTATTCTTCATTATACAAGTATAATATGTTATATAAGAGGTTAAATATATATGTAAATTTTCAAATAATATACAAGAGGTTAAATATATATGTAAATTTTCAAATAATATTGAGGCATAAAAAGTGAAAGTTTCATCCTCTAGATAAAGTTTAGAACCAAATTCTCAAGTTCTGTTAAAAATTGTTTTTAAACCTTGATTAGGATAATATGGAATTAATATATTCGCTTCCCCTTCTATCTTTCATCCCTCTTTCCCTGTCTTTCAGTAACATTATATTTATATTTTATAGTTTTTATCATAGAGATCTTGTGCATTCCTTATTAGATTCATTTCTGTGTATTTTTAAATCTTGGTAGCCATTTTGAATGGTCTCCTTCATTATATTTTTAACATTAATTATTAATGGTATATAGGAAAACATATGACTTTTCTGTGTTGTACATTTGGTTTCTCAGTGAACTCTCTTCTTATCTCTAACAGTTTTTCAGTATCCTGTGCTTGGACTTTCTGGGTTGATAATTACATTGTCAGGATGTTATGAGAGATATATATTTTATTTTCAGATATTTTTAACTAATTTTTTATACGGAGAAAAAGTCTACTGGGCTCTATATTGGAATTGCATTAACTCTATGGATCAATTTTGGGGAGAATTAACATTTTAGCAGTATTTTGCTTTATGACTCATGATTGTGGTTCTATTTCTTGTTTTGGTCATCTTTAATTTCTCTCTCTTAATTTAATTTATAGTTTTTAGTGTTTCATTTTAAGTTCTATTATTTTGTTACTGCTTTCTCTAAATACTTTGTGTTTTTGAGTACTATTTATTGAGTGATATATTTCAATTTTCAGTGAGCAGTTATTGTTTGCTATTTCCCCTTTTATTAAGTAACTAATAATTATTTTACTTGAAATTTTTTCAGTGAGCTGTTAGAGCAATTATTCATTCACCTTTACTTTTGTCCAGCTTTTAATTTGATTTCTAGGTAATAAGCATATTTCTCTGTGGAAGCTTTTAAAATCATTTAGAAATTTTTCTGTTTATGTGTGTGTATGTCATTTCAGAACATCTTTTGGCTAGAAGTAGTTTCCTGGAGGTCAGTCAGTCAGAATTTGATATTGGCTTCAAAGTTACTTGTATTCTCTTTCTTTCTTTCTTTGACAGAGAGAGAAATCACAAGTAGGCAGAAGTAGGCAGAGAGAGGGGGAAAAGCAGGCTCCCTGCTGAGTAAAGAGCCCGATGTGGGGGTCGATCCCAGGACCCTGGGATCATGACCTGAACCAAAGGCAAAGGCTTAACCCACTGAGCCACCCAGGTGCCCCAGACTTGTATTTTCTTAATGTAAATTTTAAATTTAAATTTCTCTTTATAATTTATGTATCATGAGCCCTGAAAATGGGGTTTAGTCACTTTATACAATTGTAGAGTAGTTTTCAGGTCTTTTCATCGTAGTTAAAAATATTTAAAGATTTCTGAATTTAATCTGTCAAAATTTTAAATATGGGTATTTAACCACATTATTTTCTAAAATATATCAAAGTGCTGGCAATGCATATCTGTATCTTTCATACGGTAGTCCATATGGTAGTCCTATGATTCACTAGAGAATCTTTTCAGCAACATCTAACATTGAGAAACCATAATGATTCAGTTTATTTTATTATCTTTCTTTGGTGATATCTGAGACTTAGAATCATGAAGTAATGTTTCCAGTGTTTCATGTATTAAGTAAAGTCTCATCTGTGCCACAACATTCTTAGGGAAGAAAAGCTGCCTACCTCAAAATCTTGTGGTCACTTCCTACACAGCAGGACTCAAGTTAAAGCACTCATACATTATTTTTCTTAATATTTCTGAAAAATATTTGTCTAATGTTTATAGCACATGTCCATGTTTTATCCTTGCTTGGTGAAATGTAGTGGACTAAGGAGAATTTGAAATGTGTTGTTTCACGTAGTGAATTAGTAATAAGCTTTTTTAGCTAAAAAACTGATTAGTTGACTATCTGGAGTCCTTGGAGGAATGGAATATTTGTACTGAAATCCCCAGTGTATTGAATCTTTGATGTATTTTCTTTTAGCAAGCATTAGATCTTGAAGGTCTTCCTAAGATTAGTTTACTTGGCTTTGTAGTTATAGGATAATGAGCAAATCTGAACTTTTCTTTGATGAGAGTCTTAAAATTTCTAGAGTTATTGTTATATCTTATTTCATAATCATATATGTTACAGAGTATTTGGTTGGATATTACTGATCCTAAAAAAATTAAAAGTAGTTTCAGAGTTCTAGGTGTTTTTGTAAAATTTTTTAAAGATTTTATTTATTTATTTGACAGAGAGAGGGATCACAAGTAGGCAGAGAGGCAGGCAGAGGGGGGGGCAGGAAGCAGGCTCCCTGCTGAACAGAGAGCCCGATGTGGGACTCGATCCCAGGACCCTGAGATCATGACCCGAGCAACCCAGGCGCCCTGTAAATATTTTTTTAAAAGATCTTAAGCCAAAGACAATTAGTACATTATTATTGTTGGAAAAATGAGAAAGTCCATATAAGAAGAAGAAACTAATAATGTGTAATTTTTACTATCTCCAGTTAATGTATAATAAACATACTAGTCTAAAGCTTTCTGAGCATTGCTAATTCTACCCTTCATTCCTTTAACAAAAATGTTTCAGTTGTCTGTATACTTTAAGGATTCATCTTGTGGTTGATGCTGGCAACTTTTTGTTGTTTTGGGGTTGGAAATTGCTTAAAGGGTCAAGACTTTTTTTGCCATGTTGGTAGTCATCAAGACCAATTCCATAAGCAGGGCTGAGTTTTTAGTAGTGATACACCTTAGTGAGTTTTCTTTCAATTTTTCTTCCATTGTTACTTTCTGGGATATAAATCAAGGATCAGTTCTTTTTCTGTTTCTTCATTTATTCTTGGTTGCTGATTTTTAAGAGTTGCCTTTGGGTCTGAAACTCGGCAAGATCTGTCTTTCTTGCTTCTCCCTCCCCTTGCCTTCCCCTTTCCCTTTCCTTCCCTTCTCTTCCCTTCTATTCCTTCCTTCTTTCCTTTTAAATTAGCGAGTATTTATCAATTAAAACTGTTGAACTTTTAAAAATAAACCATAAAATTTAGAAAAGCTCAATTTCTCCTCTTTTTTCTTCTTGACTTTAAAGAATTCATGTGGCTTTTTGGATCTAGGTTATTATTATTTATAGAAGAACATGAACAACATATGAAAGTCAGTTGTTGTAATATACCACATTAACAGAATGAAGGGGCAAAAAACCACATGATCATCTCAATTGATAGAGAAACAGAGTTTGACAAAATTTGATAATCTTTCATGATAAAACACTCAATAGACAAGGACTTGAAGGGAACTGACCCAACATAATGCTACAGGCCATATATGAAAAACCACAGCTGCCATCATAATTAGTGATGAAAGACTGAAAGCTTTTTTTCTTCAATAAAGACAAGGATGTTTGCTTTTGTCTCTTCTGTTGAATATAATATTGGAGGTTTTAGCAGAGCAGTTAGGCAAAAAGAAGAAATAAAAGTCATCCAAATTGCAAAGGAACTAAAAAGTGAACTAAAATTATCTTTGTTCACAGACAACATGATTTCATATTTAGAAAAATAAATATTTTACCATAAACTTTAAAAATAAATTAATTTAGCCAAGTTACAGCATAAAAAAGTCAACACATAAGAACTAGTTGCATCTATACACTAATAATGAACAGTCCGAGAAGGAAATTAAGAAAATAGCCCCATTTACAGTAGCTTCAAAAAAAACAAAATACTTGGGAATAAACTTACCAAGGGGGCAAAAGACTCATTCCTTGAAAACTATTAAATGTTGCTGAAACAAATTAGAGAAAATATAAATAAATGGAAAAATATCCTCTGTCCATGGATTAGAAGACTTGGTATTTTTTTTTTTAAAGATTTTATTTATTTATTGGACAGAGAGATCACAAGTAGGCAAAGAGGCAGGCGGAGAGAGAGAAGGAAGCAGGCTCCCTGCCAACCAGAGAGCCTGATGCGGGACTCGATCCCAGGACCCTGGGATCATGACCCGAGCCGAAGGCAGAGGCCTCAACCCACTGAGCCACCCAGGCACCCCAAGACTTGGTATTTTTAAGATGTTAGTATCAAAGTGAGTGTGTATTCAGTGTAATTCCCTTCAAACTCCCAGTGATATAATTTGTGAAACTGAAGGATCTATCCTAAAATTCATAGTGATCCTGAATAGCCAAAACATTCTTGAAAAATTTGTTTCACACTTCCTGATTTGAAAACTTAATTCAAAGTTATAGTAATCAAAACCGTGTGGTAATATGATAAAGACAGACCTGACAGAGCATGCAGAAATAAATCCTTACATAATATGATCAAATGATTTCTGTCAAGGGTGAGAGACCATTCAGTGGTGAAAGGATAGTCCTTAACAAATGCTGGAAATCTGGATATCCACTGCAAGAAAATTAATTTAGACCTCTGCCTCATTAGATATATATATACTATAGTAAAGGCAAAATGAGTTAAAGACCTAAATGTAAGAGCTAAAACTATTGATCTTATCAATCTTTATCAATCTTACTAATTCTTTCAAAGAACCAGCTTTTGGTTTCATTAATGTGTTCTACTGTATTTCTGGTTTCTAATTCATTGATCTCTGCTCTAGTCTTAATTATTTTCCTTCTTATGGGTGAGTTAGGTTTAATTTGTTGTTGATTCTCCAGATCTTTAAGGTGTAAAGATAGTTTGTATATTTGGGATTTCTCTCTTTTCTTTCTTTTTTTAATTTTAATTTTATTTATTTATTTATTTATTTATTTATTTTTAAGATTTTATTTATTTATTTGACAGACAGAGATCACAAGTAGGCAGAGAGGCAGTCAGAAAGATAGAGGAGGAAGCAGGCTCCCTGCCCAGCAGAGAGCCCGATGCGGGGCTCGATCCCAGGACCCTGGGATCATGACCTGAGCTGAAGGCAGAGGCTTAACCCACTGAGCCACCCAGGCGCCCCTTATTTTTATTTAAACATATAATGTAACCCCCCCCCCCCCCCTCCCCTTCCACGTTTTTTTTTTTTTTTTTTTGAGTGAGGCTTGGATGGCTATGTCTTTCCCCCTTAGGACCGCCCCCCCTTTTTTTTTTTTAAAGATTTTATTTATTTATTTGTCAGAGGGAGAGCGGGAGCGAGCACAGGCAGACAGAGTGGCAGGTAGAGGCAGAGGCAGAAGCTGGCTCCCCGCTGAGCAAGGAGCCTGATATGGGACTTGATCCCAGGATGCTGGGATCACGACCTGAGCCAAAGGCAGCCGCTTAGCCAACTGAGCCACCCAGGCGTCCCTAGGACCACTTTTGCCATATCCCATAAGTTTTTGGATCAATGTGTCTTCATTCTCATTGGTTTCCATGAATTGATTAAGTTCTTTGATTTCGTGGTTGACCCCAACATTCTTAAGCAGGATGGTCTCTAGCTTCCAAGTGTTCGAATTCCTTCCAAACTTTTTCTTGTGATTGAGTTCCAGTTTGTTTCACAGCATTGTGGCCTGAGAATATGCAGGGAATAATCTCAATCTTTTGGTATCAGGTGAGACCTGATTTGTGACTCAGTATGTGGTCTATTCTGGAGAACGTTCCCTGCATGCTTGAGAAGATTGAGTATTTTGTTGTTTTAGGGTGGAAAGTTCTGTATATATCTATGAGGTCCATCTGGTCCAGTGTATCATTCAAAGCTCTTTTTTTGTTGTTGTTGATTTTCTGCTTTGTTGATCTCTTTGTTGCTGAGAGTGGAGTGTTAAGTTTTCCTGCAATTAATGTATTATTATCAATACAATAAAGACAACATTATCAATATGTGTCTTTCTTTTGGTTAACAGTTGACTTATGTAGTTGGCTGCTCCCATGTAGGGGTCATAGATATTTACAACTGTTAGATCTTCTTGTTGGATAGACCCTTTAGGAATGATATAGTGTCCTTCTGTATCTCTAACTACAGTCTTTTCTAAAATCTAATTTGTCTGATATGAGAGTTGCTACCCCAGCTTGCTTTTGAGGTCTGTTGGCATGAAAGATAGTTCTTCATCCCTTCACTTCCAGTCTGGATGTACCTTTAGGTTCAAAATGAGTCTCTTATAGACCGCATTCAAATGGGTCCTGTCTTTTTATCCAGTCTACAACCCTCTGCCCTTTTATGGCAGCATTTAGGCCATTCACATTGAGAGTGATTATTGACAGGTAAGATTTTTATTGTCATCATATTGCATGTGAAGTCCTTGTTTCTATGGATGGTCTCTGTATATCTTTGTTCAGTATGACTGTTGGGATCTTTCTCCTTTTATAGAGCCCCCCCTTAATATTTCTTGTAAGCCGGCTTAGTGGTTACATATTCTTTCCGTCTCTGTCCTGGAAGCTTCTTACCTCTCCATTTATTCTGAATGACAGCCTTACCGGATAAAGAATTCTTGGCTGCATATTCTTCTCATTTAGTACGCTGAATATGTCTTACCAGCCCTTTCCAAGTCTCTGTGGACAGATCTGACGTTATTCTGAAGTTCCTTCCTCTGAACATAAGGAATCTCTTCTCCCAACTGCCCTTAAAATGCTTTCCTTGGTTCTAAAATTTGTGAGTTTTACTATTACATGCCTGGGGATTGATCTGCCCTCATTGATGTTGGGGGGTGTCCTCTCTGCCTCTAGGACACGGTTACTTGTTTCTTCCCCAGATTCGGGAAGTTCTCAGCTACGATTTGCTCAAATATATCTTCTAGTCCTCTCTCTCCACCCCCTCAGGGATCCCGATAATTCTGACATTGGAATGTTTCATGGCGTCATTTATTTCTCTAATTCTGTTTTCATGGATTTTAAGCTATTTGTTCCAGGTCTCCTTCTGCTCCTTCTTTTCTATCAGTTTGTCTTCAGGGTCTCTAATTCATTCTTCTGCCTCATTTCCCATAACTGTTAGAGTATCTAGAGTAGATTGTATCTCGTGATACAATACAAAAATGATAACATTTTTAAGTTCTGCCAGATGTGCTCCCACTTCTGCCCTTAATGAATCTATGTTGCCATTAATAGTTTCCTGCAGCCTGACTATTGTCTTCGTAACTGCTACCCTGAAGTCTATTTCTGACATCTTGTGCCGTTGTCTCTGGGTTTTTTCTTTGTTGGGAATTCTTCCTTCTTGTCATTCTGTTGAGTTGTGGTTGAGGGGATGTGTAGCTGAAAATATCAACTACTACCTAGGCAGGGTGCAGCCTGGGAGGTTTCAGAGCAATCAGAAGTCATTGCCAAAAAGAAAAACAAACAAAAAGAAAAACCCAGCCAAAATGAGCCCAAGAGTAAGATTTGTAAAGGACAAAAACAAAAGCAAGCAAGCAAACAAAAAGACTGATAAAAGAAGAAAAAACCCCCACAAAAACCCCAAAATAAAAAGAGGGTGGTAACGGGAAGGTGGTTGTAATCCTTTGATGTGGGGGAGGAAGGGTATTTCAGTTCTTCCTGGGAATATCTTGTTATCTTTGTTAGAGAACTCAACTTTCCAGAGATACAGGGAAATTAAAACTGCTCTCTATATAAAGGTAGTATTGAATAGGGAAAAAAAGGACTACATTGAAGCTTATATCTACATATATTTAAAAAAAGGAAAAAGTGTGGGTATGAAAAAGTTCAAGTTAAAAAGTTACTATGGGGGCACCTGGATGGTTCAGTGGGTTAAGCCTTTGCCTTCGGCTCAGGTCATGATCTCAGGGTCCTGGGATCGAGTCCCGCATTGGGCTCTCTGCTTGGCAGGGAGCCTGCTTCCTTCTCTCTCTCTCTCTCTGCCTGCCTCTCTGCCTACTTGTGATTTCTCTCTCTGTCAAATAAATAAAATCTTTAAGAAAAAAAGTTAGTATGGAATATGTTGTATTAAACACCTATTTGAAAAGGTAAGTAGGTAAAAACATAAACAAGAATTATGAGAAAAAATTTTAAAAAAGAGAGGGAGAGAAAAGTATTTAAGAAATATACGGGCTGTGCGAGGCAATACTAGGAACTTAATATATTGTTTTCCCCTGGTGTTGGGATTTTATAGTTTTATTCTGGGAATGAGCCTATAGGAAATGGGGATATAGGTAGACATACAACTAAATTAATAGAAATAAAATATAGCACATAGAAACTTCCAAATGAAAAATGTGAATAAAAAAAATTCTAGAGGAAATTAGAATTAGATGACATGGCAGGCCAGATATTAGGAGATAACTCTAGGAAAAGGGAGTGTGATTAGAATTTGGGAGGAATGTGAAAAGTAAAAAGAATTGAGTTGGGGGTGTGACATGAGTAAAGGCATAGAGAAGCCAGAGAATGTTCTGGTAGCGGTACATCAGTTTACTTTGTCAAAAGCATTTGTGTAGAACAATAATGATTTATTTGCTTAAAAGGGATATTGCAAACTTTGAGGGCATTTAATATTAAGTTACATAGTTTGGAATTTTTTTTTTTTTAAGATTTTTATTTATTTGAGAGAAAGAGGGTATGATCAGTGGGAGGGGTAGAGGGAGAATGAGAAGCCGAGCAGGAGCTCAGTGCAGGACTTGATTCCAGAACGCTGAAATCATGACCTGGGTTGAAGGCAGAGGCTTAACTGACTGAGCCACCCAGGTGCCCAACAGTTTAGATTCTTCGGCAGTCAGGGCCTTTTGAAATCTTTCAGAGGGGCTGACTTTTACAGTAGTGTTTTAAGCTTGTGAAACTGTCAGTGATATAAATTATGGACAGGAACAGGAGGCTGTTGGAAAAAGTCATTTCTGAGGTGATAGTGATGTATTTTAGGATAGTAAGAGTGAGAAAGGATTAATGTGATTGTATAAAAAATCACAATGGGACCTAGTTATTTTGTAGATTTGAAAAGAGCCCACGATAATTCTTTGGTTTCTGGTATCTGGGAAAATTGGTGGAAATAGTTAAGTTATAGCATGAATGTCATTTTATCAATTAAAAATAAGTTTGGTTTTAGACAGCAAGTTTGAGATGAGAGAGATATCTAATGATGTCCAGTTATAGAAGTAGAGCTAGGGCTCAGAGTTAGGGCTAGAGTTTGGGAAATTGATCCCCATAGTGGTGAAAGTTAAGTCCAGAAGGTGAATGAAATGTTACGAGTTTTAGAGATTGTAGATTAGTGTAGCCTGAAAAGATGGTGATGCCCAGAATTTTAGTGGGCAGAGAAGAGGACTTGGTGAAGGGAACTTTGGAAAGTAGTGGTTGGACAAGTAGGGGAACCCATGAAAAGAAAGCCAGGGGAGAAATAGCTTGTTTAAAATAACATTTGTCCCACCCTCCACCCCTGCTTCCATTGCAAATGCAGTATAATTTTAATATAAGAACCTGGGAAAGAAAGAACAGCATAAATATTTTAAAAGTATTTATACCCTCATTAGCCAGAGAAAACTACTATAAATATTTTATTATATGTCTTAAATTACTATATATTTCTTTAAAGTGTCTGTGTATTTGTATATTTATATTGTTACAGAAGTCATTGGTTCTTGATGCAGACAGTTGAGATGAGTAGTAAGATAACTCAAAAAGACTTGAGCTTGTTAATTCCATAGCTTATTTGCTGATTCCATTTTCTAAATATTTAATGTATGTAGAATTTATGTTTTATTTTCAGATGACTAATTTAAAAAAGGTTTCAGCTCTAATACTCCACTTTTATTCTTCAGATGATTGCAAAAGGGAAAAATGCATCTGAACTATTTCCTGCTGTTGTGAAGAATGTGGCCAGTAAAAATATTGAGGTACTTTTTTTTTAATATTCTATTCATTTATTTGAGAGAGAGAGTGTGTATGTGCACATGTTCACTGAGCCAGTGGGAGTGGGGTTGGTAAGAGCAGAGGGGGAGGGAGAGAGAGAGAGGGAGGAGGGGAAAGAATCTTAAGCAGACTCTGTGCGAGTGCGTAGCCTGACCCCACAATCTTGAGATCATCACCCCATCAAAACCGAGAATCATGTTCAACCGCTTAACAGGCTGAGCCACCCAGGTCCCCTTGAGTGCTATTTTGTTTCATAGTTTTCATGATTCCTTTTGTTGTAAAAGAATCATACTTTTCAGTTACTTAGAAATGCAGCATAAGATCCTTATGTATCACTAGATTTTTTGGTTATAATTAAAATGTCCATAATCTTAAATAAACAGAAAAATACAAAAAATTTGGATTTTTGGATGGAGAATGTGTAAAGTAAATTGAGATTAATCCACCTTGGTGAATGATAGCAACTTGTTGTGTAATCTTAGAAACGAGTTTACTTGAAATTCTGCCCTAGGGACTTAATTTTAAGATAGCACATGTTGTATGAAACGGACCTAAGTTCAGGCAGTATAAGGGCAGTGTTTGAAACCCAAGTTATTATCATTCCATTATCATTATCATTCCAAATGTAGTGTTCTTTTTGAAACATTTTAGCTCTGATATACCCTGACTCTGTACAGCAGAAGGTGGGCAGTGGCAGGATGTGTTGTGAGCCTTTAGTTACTCTTCTCTGTGTGGGTTTGTAAGTGGTGTTTGAAACAGGAATTCAAAGAACTTTGAGGCCAAGGTAATGTTGGGTCAGATGGACTAATAACTTTTGATAGAGTACCAAAGAAAAATAAGTGCCTGTTGAGTAGAAACCATTGAGTAGGATGAGTAATATGAAGAGTTCCATGACAGGGATAAGAGATTGATCTGAGTAAATGGCTTGTTTTTAAAAGAATATAAGGTAGTAAGGAAGAGGATTGAATGACCATGTCTGTCATTGCCTCTCACTCTCAACTGATGTGGTAGTGATTGTCTGGAGGATATGTTTACTCAGTAAGAAGTAGTGATATGCGCATGTGAATGAAAATGCCCCCACACATGCTTCCTCTTTGCCCATTGCTAACAACTGTGAATATCAACTGTGGGGAATTTGCTTGGCTCAGTTTTTGAGTCTGGAAAGTTTGACCGAAGGGGCAATCTCCACTGAAGAATATTTTCAAGGACTTAGTGCAGATTATTTTCAAGGACATTAGTGCAGATGTTTTAGGTAGAGGTAGGTGGAGTATAAGAAGTAGAAATTAAGAACATAAGGGAGTTTTTCACATAATCAAATATTAATATTACTATTAAAGCTGTATCTCTGTTTTATTTATTTAGTAGGTGCTTGCCCTAGGGTATACAGTGTCCATCTTTCTCTTACTACAGTCTACCACTAGGATTTATAATATACATCTTTAAGTTATCACTCTCTACTTTCAAGTAACATTAGAAGACTTCACATATACTTTGAAAACCTTATGACAGTGAATTTCCTTTTCCCCTTCCCATCTTTTCCCAGGTTATCATGCATTTTACTTTTAAATATGTTAAAACTTCCTAAAAATATATGGTTGTTATTTTTGCTGTAGTCAGTCATCTTTTTAAAAGATTGTTGAAATACAGTTAACATGCTATAACTTTTAAAGTTGCATTCAATGATTTATAGTGTATTTACAGAATTGTGCAACCATCACCACCATCTACTTCCTCTATATTTTTATCACTTCAAAAAGTAATCCTGCTTTCATTAGTAGTCACTCCTATGTCCCCAGCCCTATGCAACCATTAAATCTCCTTTCTGTCTATGGATTTGCCTATTCTGGGCATTTCATATAAATGAAGTCATATAGCATGTGACATTTTTGTCTGGCTTCTTTCACTTAGAATGTTTTCCAAGTCCATTCATGTTGTAGTGTGCATCAGTACCTCATTCCTCTTTTTGCTGAATAATAATCCATCATCTAGATGTACTGAGTTTTGTATATTCATCCATCAGTGACACTTGGGTTGTTTCCACTCTCTAGCTCTCATGAATAGCACTACTATAAACACTTCGTACAAGTTTGTGTGTGAACCAGTGTGTTCATTTCTCTTGTTCGTATACCTTGCAGTGATATTGCTAGGTGTTATGGTTACTGTATGTATGTTTTCTTGAGGACCTGCCAAACTCTTCCACAGCAGCTGTATCATTTTACATTGCTGTCAACAATGTCTGTGTTATAATTTCTCCACATGCTCACTGATGCTTACTTTTCTTTATTGGAAAAAAATACTTCTTTTAGATTATAGCTATCCTAGACGGTATGGAGTGGAATCTCATGGCTGCTTTTGCAGTTTTCAATTTGCATTTGTCTAAGAAAGAAATTATTGAGCATCTATTGGCCAATTCTACAATCTTTGGAAAAATGTCTGTTCCACTCCTTTTACCATTTTGTAATTGGATTGTCTTTCTGTTGTTTATTGTTGGAGTTCTATATATATTTGAAATACTAGACTCTTATCTGGTATATAATTTGCAAATATTTTTCCTTCATTCTGTGGGTTGTCTTTTCATTTTCTTGATGGAATCTTTTGAAGTGCAGACATTTTAAATTTTGATGAATTCCAGTTCATCTATTTTTTCTTTGTTTATGCTTTAGGTGTCATATTTAAGGAATGGATGCTTAATCCAAAGTCATGAAGATTTATACTTGTCTTTTTTCTAAGAGTTTTATAGATTCAGCTTATAGTACTGTGATCTGTTTTGAGTTAATCTGGATGTTTACTCCAAGGATCAAAGGTTTATACTTGTCTTTTTCCTAAGAGTTTTGCAGACGTAGTTTTTATATATGGAACTGTGATCCACTTTAAGTCTCCATGGAACTACTGATTTGCTTTCTGTCAGTAGAGAATTGTAATTTTTAGAATTTCTTATAAATTAAACCATACGGTTTGGTATCTGTTCATTTGACTTTTACCTAGGAATCTGAAATTTGTGCTGTTTGTGTGTTCACATTTTGTTCCTTCTTTGCTATAATCTGATATTGCACAATTTTCATTTTACCTGTTGAAATATACTTGAATTATATGCTGTATGTGGTGATATATTTTAATTTTTCAAAAATTTTTTCTTTTCTAAATATCTAGGGATAGATCAGTTGCATTGTCTGGAAAATGTATATTTAATTTTTACAAAATAGTATATGAGTTTTCCAGAGAGGCTGAACCATTTACATTCCCACCAGTAATTGTATGGGAGTTCTAGTTGGTTCACATCCCTTCCAAGACTTGATCTTGTTAGACTCTTTTTTAACATTAGCCACTTTGGTAGGTATTTAATGGTATTTCATTGTGCCTTTATTTACATTTTCTTATATTTAGTGATGTTGAGCATCTTTTCATGATACATTGGTTAGTCATCTTTCCTCCTGTTTAAATCTTTAGCCTGTTTTAAATTTTTTTTATTAAAGTGTAAAAATTCTGGTACCAGTCTTCTGTCAGAAGATGATTATTTATCATTATTTATTTTCTCTTAGTATGTGGCTTGCCTTTTTCTTAATACCTTTTAAAAAACAAACATTTGCTTTTGATAATGTCCATTTTATCTGTTTTTCTCTTCAGTTATACTTCCTGATTTTTTGTGTGACCTGTTTAAGAAATCTTTGCCTAACCTAATGTCAAAGATTTTTCCTGTATTGTTCTTAAAGTTTAATGATTTTAGCTATCATATTTAGGTCTGTGATCTATGTCACTGGTGTATGATCCACAGGTTCTATGATTCACTGGGAGGATTCATAAGACTCAAGGTATAGTCATAGCTATGATTTAGTACAAAGACACAGCAAAATCAGGCCCTGAAACAGTTGCGTGGGGAGAAGTCCAGAGGAAATTAGATGCAAGCTTCTAAGATCCTTTCCAACTGATTTTCCCAGTGACAATTCCTCCAGCATCAGCTGTGACAAAAAGCATCAAGTGTTGTCCACTAGGAAGGCTCATTAGTGACTCAGTGCCCAAGTCTTTCACTGGGGGCTGTTCATGTAGGCGTTAACTGCCTAGCAAGTACCAAAATTCCTGACTCCCTGAAAGAAAGCAAATGTTAGAGCATAAACTATTGTTGGTATGTAAACCATGCTTCTCAGTTAGGGAATGTGGGAATACTGAGATTCGAGTTCCCAGATGCCATTAGGGCCAACTTTGTAAGCAGACTTTCTAAGGATAGCAGTCTCTGGCCTGCCCTATTAACTCTTTATTGTGCAAAGAGTTTTTAAATTAGAGTTTGCGTGTGATATGAAGTAAGGTTTGAGATTTCGAGATACATTGTTCCCCCAGATATTTAGTTGTACTGGTATCATTTTTTAAATTAACATATAATGTATTATTTGCCCCCGGGGTATAGGTCTATGAATCATCAGGCTTACACATTTCACAGCACTCACCATAGCACATACCCTCCCCAATATCCATAACCCAACCACACTATCCCTAACACCACCCCCACACCTCAGTTTGTTTTGTGAGATTAAGAGTCTCTTATGGTTTGTCTCCTTCCTGATTCCATCTTATTTCCTTTTTATAAAAAGAAAACTGTATCTTTTCTGCCTTGAATTATCTTTCCATGTCTTGTGAAAAATTCTTGATCTTATGGGTGTAAGTATATTTCTGGACTCTGTTCTGTTCCATTGATCTGATTGCCATACCACACTGCCCAGTTTACTATAGTCTTGAAGTCAGGTAGTATATGCACTCCAGCCCTGTTCCGTTTTTAACCCTATTTTGGCTAATCTGGGTCCTTTGTCTTTTTATGTAAGTGTTAAAATCAGCATGTCAATTTCTTCAAAAGCCTGTTAGAATTGATCTTGTTTGCATTGAATTTATAGGTCAATTGGGAAGAATTGCCATCTTTACTGTATTAAGTCTTCCAACCTTGAATGTGATCTTCTATAATTACCTTTTGCAGTGTCTTGTAGTTTTTGGTATACAAGTTTTGGATATACTTTAAATTTAGCTTTTAGTAGTTTTAAATGCTGGGTTTTTGTTTTTTTTTAAGATTTTATTTGAGATAGAGCTCGAGCACAAGCAGGGGAAGTAGCAAAGAGGGAGAAGCAGGCTCCTTGCTGAGCAGGGAGCCCGAGGCCAGGCTCCATTCCAGGACCCTGGGAGCGTGACCCAAGCCCAAGGCAGACACCTAACAGACTGAGCCATCTAGATGCCCCTCAAATGCTATTTTAAACAACATAGCCTTTTTAATTTCATTTCCCAGTTGGTTATTGCTAGCATACAGAATTGATTTTTGTATATTGATCCTGTGTCCTTGTTAAATTCACTTATTAGTTCTGATAGCTATTTTATAGATTTCTTTGGCTTAGTTACATAAATGATCATATCATGTGCAACTATAATTTTACTTTTTTAAAAGATTTTATTTATTTATTTGACAGAGAGAGACACAGTGAGAGAGGGAACACAAGCAGGGGGAATGGGAGAGGGAGAAGCAGGCTTCCTGCTGAGGAGGGAGTGGGATGCGGGACTAGATCCCTGAACCCTGGGATCATGAACTGAGCTGATGGCAGACACTTAACAACTGAGCCACGCAGGCACCCCTAATTTTAGTTTCTCTTCTTTTTTTCTTGTCACATTATATTGAGTACAGTTTACGTTACAGTGTTGAATGGAAGTGATGAGGATGGTTATCCTTGCCTTATTTCTCATTTAGAAAGCACTGAGCCTTTTCCCATTGATTATGATACCAGCTATAGGTTTATTTTTTTATTTTTTTAACAAGCTGTCTGTAATCATGTTGAAGAGTTCTTTTTATCCCTAGTTTGCTGGAAGTTTTTATAGTGAATGAGTTTTGAATTTTTTTCAAGTGCTTTTTCTGTAACTATTGAAATTATCATATGATTTTTCTCTATTTTTTTTATAAAGTCAATGACTGGGATTAATTTTCACTTATTAAACTTTTTTATTCATGGTGTGTTAAACCTTTGTCAGACTTGATTTGCTAACTAACTTTTTGTTAAGGAGTTTCACAACTATTGTGTGAATTGAAGGATTATTGTGTTATTGAAGGATTTTTTTTCTTTTTACTTTCAGTGGCTTTTGTTTTGATATTAGGATAATCAGGTTAATACTAGCTTTAAAAAATGAGTTAGGATGTGTTTCCCCTTTGTTGTCTTAAAGAATATGTGTGGAGTTATTTCATTTTATATGGTATTATTTTATCCTTACTGTGAAGTTATCTGGGCTTTGAGTTTATTTTATGGGAAGGTTTTAAATTATGAATTTAAGTTGTTTATTGGGCATAGACTTCTTTGGGAAATAGTTAACTCACCAGGCAGGGCTGCTCAAAGCTTGTATAGTCACAAGAAAGGTCTGTTTTCAGGACAGTCCCTTGTCTGTCTTGGGCAGACTGAGCTATTGGACTGTTTTGTGTGATAAAAGTATTTTATGTATCTGTTGTCTTGAGCCATGGTGTACCAGTTTGTCCAGATAGTGTATACTAAAATTGTAATTTATGGTAAACACCTGCTTTTTCTTTTCCTGTTCTGGAGCTTCAGTTACTGATCTCATACATAGTGATGACAATGTGTATAGTTGTGCAGTACCTGTGTGACTGAACCTTAATAAATGCTTTGGACTGTCTTTCTCAGTCAAGTTTCCCCAGTTGGCAGTACTTCGTATATGTCATCACACTGTTGTTGAAGGAATTAAGCAGATCTTATGGTGATTCCACTGGTGGTAGGACTCTTGGAAGCTTGTGCCTGGTTTCCTTTGACTTCACCCATGTAACTTCTCCTTTTACTAATTTTACTATGTATATGCTGTAATGAACCGTAATCCTAAGTATAACAAGTTTTTGAGTCCTGTAAATCCTTCTGGCCAATCATCCATCCTGAAGATGCTCTTGGTGGACGCCCAACATGGGGGTATTTAGTATTTCTATTTCTTCTGGGATCTGGGTTGGTAATTTGTCTTTCAAGAAATTTATTTACTTCATCCAAGTAGTTAACCTGAAGTTGTTTATAATACTCCCTTAGTATCTTTTTTAAAAGATTTTATTTATTTATTTGACGAGAGAGAGAACACAAGTAGGCAGAGAAGCAGGCAGAGAGAGAAGGGGAAGCAAGCTTCCTGCTGAGCAGAGAGCCTGATGCAGGACTCGATCCCAGGACCCTGGGATCATGACCTGAGCTGAAGGCAGAGGCTTAACCCACTGAGCCACCCAGGCGCCCCTTCCTTAGTATTTTTTTAGTGTCTGCCTTCTGCAGTGATATTTTCTCTTTCATTCCTGATATTGGTAGTTGTTGTCTTTGCTCTATTTCTCTTGATCGATTTAGAGCCTTATCAGTTTTATTGACCTTTTGAAAAATAGCTTTTGGTTTTATGAGTTTTCTTTTTTCTGTTTTCTATGTCATAGATTTTTTTTTATTATTATTGAGTTTGTATTTATCTTTGATATTTCAGGCTTATACATAATTTTGGGTTTGTTCTTTTTTTGATATCTTGAGTTGGGGACTCAAGATCAAATCTTTTTGTTATTATAAACCTTTAACACTATGTATTTTCTTCTAAACATTACTTCAGTTGCATTTACTTGATGATTTCTATTTTGTCTCATGGATTATTTAAAAGTATATTGTTTAATTTCCTCATATTAGGGGTGGGGGGGTTATCTTAATGATCTTATCATTTATTGCTTTGTAACATAATTCCATTTTAGTCTTAAAACATACCTTGTATTATTTCATTCTTAAACTCTATGAAAACTTGGGGTGCCTGGGTGGCTCAGTAGGTTAAGCCTCTGCCTTTGGTTCAGGTCATGATCTCAGGGTCCTGGGATTGAGCCCCACATCGGACTTTCTGCTCAGCAGGAAGCCTGCTTCCCCCCCTCTGCCTGCCTCTCTGCCTACTTGTGATCTCTGTCTCTGTCAAATAAATAAAATCTTAAAAAAAAAAAAACTCTATGAAAACTTGTTTATAGATCATCAAAGTTTATTGGAGTGTGCATACCATGTGCAATTAAAGAGAATGTGTATTCTGCTATTGTTGTATACATGTTCTATAAGCATTATTTAAATAAATGTGGTTGATAGTGTTGTTTATTTATATTTTTAAAATTGTTTTTACTGACTTCTTCTCTAGTTGTTCCACTGATTGCTAGGAGAGGAATTTTCGAATCTCCTAATCATGGTTTTGAAATTGTTCATGTCTCCCTTTAATTTAGCCATTTCCTGGCATATATTTTAAAGTACTCCCATCAGGCAGCATTCCTTTTGTGTCTTCCTGATGAATTGACCTTGTTATCCTAAAATAAGTCCTTCTTTATCTATGGTAATATTTTTTGTCTTAAAGTCTATTTGATCTGTTATTAATATTGGCACTCCAGCCTTTTCATCTCTTTGTATAGTATGTATTTTCTTTTCATCTATTTGCTCTCAGCCTCTCTGTGTCTTTGTATCTAATGTGCATCTCTTCTTGACAACATGTAGCTCCATCTTTTCTCTATCCATTACGTTAAACTGTGCCTTTGAATTGGATTCTTTATTCTTTTAACACTTAATGTCATTATTGATGTGTGCGGATTTGGGTGTACTGTTACACTGTTTCTTTTCTACGTGCTCCTTTTTTTCTTTTCCTTTCCTCCTCTTGTTTTGGAGGAAATCCCGTTTTAAATGTTCTTGTTTTTATTATTTATTTATTTATTTTGAAAGATTTTATTTATTTATTTGACAGAGAGAGACACACACATCAAGAGAGGGAACACAAGCATGGGGAGTGGGAGAGGAAGAAGCAGGCTTCCCACTGAGCAGGGAGCCCAATATGGGGGCTTGATCCCAGGACCCTGGGATCATGACCTGAGCCAAAGGCAGATACTTAATGACTGAGCCACCTAGGCGCCCCACTTGTTTTTATTTTTAATATGTTTATCTTTGCATTATTTTTCCCATTGACTGTATTCGTTCTTAACTTTTTGTAGTTTCATTTAATACTGCATCTGTTTACTTAAAATACAGAAATCTTGCAACTATATACCTTTATATTCCTCTTATCTTCTATGTTTTAGTTATTATATGTGTCAATTTAAAAACATCATAAGACAGTGCAGTTTTTGCTTTATATACTCATGATTTTTAAAGAAATTAAGAGAAAAAAACCAAAAAAGTGATTATCACTTACTCAGATATTTACTATTCTCATTGTTCTTTGTATTGTTAAGATCCAGATTTCTAACTATCATTATCTTCCTGCCTTAAGAAATACCATTAGTTTTTGCTGTGGTATAGATCTGCTGGTAATGAAATCTCTTAATTGAAAGTATTTCCATTTTATCTCTGTTTCTAAAAGATTGTTTCATTGGTCATAGAATTATGGGTTTTATAATTGTTGTTATTAGTGTTTTTCTTTTAGCATTCTAAAGATGTTTTAAAGATCCTCTGTAATTCCTTATATAATGTCACTATTAACTGAAAAATTGATACCACTTAGATAATTTGTTGCTTTTCTCTTGATGCTTTCATGTTTTACTCTTTATCTTTGACTTTCAGTTTTCTTGCTTTGAACTTCTTTTTGTTCATTTAGCTTGGTGTTTGTTGAGTATCTTAGATCTGTGAACTTATGCCTTTGACCAAACTTGTGGAAATTTTGGCTGTCATTTGTCTTTTCTTTTGCTTTCTTATCTTTTGTTTTGTTCTCTTTCTTTTTTTTAGTCTTGAGCGTACAGTATAATAATTTGACACTTCCAGACATTGCCCTGTGCTCATCACAAGTGTATTCATTCATCCCCATCACCTATTTAACTCATCCCCCTACCCACCTGCCTTGTGGTAACAATCATTTAATTCTCTATAGTTAAGAGTGTATTTCTTGTTTTGTGTCTCTCTCTTTCCCTTTGTTTGTTTTGTTTCTTAAATTCCACATGAGTGAAATCATAGGATATTTGTCTTTCTCTGACTGACTTATTTCACTTAGTATCCTGTTCTCTGGCTCCATCCATGTCATTGCAAATGGCAAGATTTCATTCTTTTTTATGGCTGAGTAATATTCCACATATCTGTATGTATAGGCGCATGCACGTGCGCACGCACACACACACACACAATCGCCTCTCTTTTTTTTAAGATTTTATTTATTTATTTGACAGAGATCACAAGTAGGCAGAGAGGCAGGCAGAGTGAGAGGGGGGAAGCAGACTCGCTGTGGAGCAGAGAGCCTGATGTGAAGCTCGATCCCAGGACCTTAGGATCATGACCTGAGCTGAAGGCAGAGGCTTTAACCCACTGAGCCACCCAGGCGCCCCACACCCTGCCTATTCTTTACCCATTTGTCACTCAATGGACACTTGGGCTGCTTCTATATCTTGGCTATTGTAATTAATGCTACCATAAACATCAGCGTGGCCATTATATCTTTATATAATCTTCTGCTCCATTCTTTTCTTCTGGTATTGAAATTATATGTGTGTTGTATTTTTGTTATTCTCTAACAGTATATGAAGCTTTGTTGGCTTTCTTATATCTTTTTTGTTTTCTTCACATTGGATTTTTATTCATCTGGTTTTCAGTTCACTCTCATTCTTCTGTCATCTTCATTTGATTGTACATTCAGTGTACATTTTTTCATTTTAGGATTTCTATTTCTTATTTTTTCTATTTTTTTGTGAGATTTGCTTTATTCTTCATTAATTGAAAACACAACATTTTCTTTACTTAATTAAGAATAAGTTTAATAGCTCTAAAGTCATTGTCTGCTGGTTCTAATGTCCTCTTTTTCTTAAGCTTGCATTTGGTTGATTTTCTTCTGTCTATGTATATGTACACAGTATTCCAGTATTCCATTTCCTTAGTTATTCTTATGTTGGGTAATTTTGAGTTCTGTTCTTGACATTACATTAAATTCTGGAGATTCTGTATTTTATTTTTCCTCCACAGGTAGTATTTTTGAAGGTGGTTATCTGGACTGGGTTCAGATTGGAAATTCTATTTCTTAAGTAGCAGCTTCAATCTCATTTTGTGTTTTTTTGTCTTTTGCTGAGCTGCTTTGAGTCTGTTCTCTGCTTGTGTGATTCAGGATTTAGTCAGAGATGTGGGTGGAAGAGATTGAGGATTGTTTGAGGAGCCCATCTCCAGCTCTCTCCCTGCTGAGATTCCCCTACTTTCTTCAGTGGCCATAATTTTCCTAAGTTCATTTTTTTTGGGGGGGGAGTTCCTTTTGCTAGAGAAACTGTCCATAAATACCTCTACTTGGACTTCATCCAGTATTCACTTGGCCTTGCCAGAAAGCCATGGGAGTGGGAAATTTACTTTACATGGCTCTCTTTTTTGTCATCTTTGAGCATATACTCCTAACCAGTATATAGTTATATACTGTCTACTGCTGTTTCACCACCAGGGCTCACAGTGTTTTTGTAACATGTCTAGTTTTTTTTAGTTTTCTGTGGGAAATTGTTCTGGTACATTTTTATTCCAAAATTACCAGAAGTTCAGTCATCTCTTAAAGAGATTTAAAAATGAGCTGCCTGTTCCCCAAAGTCTTTCATGTTCTCTCATGTTTACCATTTGTGGCCCTCTTCATTCCTTTGTATAGGCCCAAATATTATATTTGATATATTTTCCTTAGGATAGAGGACATTTCTTGTTTTGCTGGTAATGAATTCTTTCAGCTTTTGTATTTAAAAAGTCTTTATTTTGCCTATAATTTGAAAATATTTAGTAAAATTTACAGTTGTACATTTACAGCCTTTTTTGTTTAGGATTTAAAAAATATTTCATTGTTTTCTGTCCTGCAAGTTTCCTGTCATTCCTGTCATTGTTAAT
Organism: Taxidea taxus jeffersonii; assembly: GCA_003697995.1. NCBI lineage: Eukaryota > Metazoa > Chordata > Mammalia > Carnivora > Mustelidae > Taxidea > Taxidea taxus. The sequence goes on along the minus strand of RCUC01138596.1, from coordinate 31,954 downwards.
CTCTGTTTAATTGTGTATAATATGTCTTTCTTTTCTCTTGTTGGTTTTAAGATCTTTCTCTCTAGCACTGGATCTAAACTTGATTGTGATATACCTTGACTTTTTTTTTCATGTTTATCCTCCAAGTCTGTGGAGCATCTTCTCTTTTGTGGACTTACGGTTTTCTTAAAATTTGAAAGTTTCACCCATTAAATTTTCAAAAATATATTTTCTCTCTTGTCTCTCCCTCTGGCACTTCTAGTACACATATAGACTAATTGATGTTGTCCTACAGGTGCCTGTTACTATGTTTGTTTTTTTTCCCAAGTCTTTTCTCTCTCTGCTTCATTTTGATAGTTTCTCTTGCTGTATATTCAGGTTAACTGACTTTTCCTTTTGCTGTGTCTAACTCATTAATCTCTTCCACTGTATTTTTTTTTTAAGATTTTATTTATTTATTTGACAGATAGAGATCACAAGTAGGCAGACAGGCAGGCACAGAGACAGGGAGAGGCAGGCTCCCTGCCCAGCAGAGAGCCCGATGCGGGGCTCGATCCCAGGACCCCAGGATCATGACCTGAGCCGAAGGCAGAGGCTTTAACCCACTGAGCCACCCAGGCGCCCCTCTTTCACTGTATTTATTGTATCAACTTTTGTATTTTTCATCTCTAGATGTTTCAATGGGTCAGTTTCACATCTTGGAATTCTCTTTTTGTCTACCTTCTTGGGTATATGGAGCATATTTACAAGTTATTGTAAAGTCCTGTTTCTTTCTTTTCTTTTTAATATAGACCATTTGCAAAGTGGGGCCCAAACTCATGACTCTGAAATCAAGAGTCACATGTTCTACTGAAGGAGCCGCCAGGTGCCCCTTTGCTCTTCCTATCATTTCTGTCATTTTGAGTCTTTTTCTATAGATTGATTTTTCTCCTGGTTATGATTCATATTTAAAAAATATAAAATTTATGTTGTCATTTGTTGGATTTTGTTGTATTCCTTTAAATTGTGTTGGTTTTCTTGTGGTGTACAGTTAAGTTATATGGGATCATTTGATTTTGCGAAGCATACATTTAAGCTTAATTAGGGAATACAGAAATATTTTTAGTCTAGATTAATTTAATCCCACTCCTAAAGTGATGTTCTTCATAGGATTCTACTCAAAAACCCATGTATTTATTTATCTGACATTTTGTGTCTGCCTGATAGGAACATGAATTATTTCTAACTCTTTGTGATCTTTGAGATCTGTTCTGCCTTTTTCCAGTGTTTGTTTTTGGTGTTCTGTGTTCTTTTTGTTGTTGTTGTTGTTTTGTTTTGTTTGTTTTATCTGGCCTCAGGTAGTTTCATCTCTCTTGTGCATGTCAGTGCTTAGTCTAAGACTTGGTGGTTGTCCTCTGCAGTGTCTGTGCAGTCTCCTTCTCACTATCTCTGAGAAGTCTCCTCCTGTGTTTTTCTGCTCTGAAAATTCTAGCGGTCTTGGCCTCCAAACTTTGATCTCTCTTTCCTCAGCACAGTGAGTCTTCAGGATTCTATTTGAGTTGCCCCTGGTGTGCTGGTGGATATATAGCCCTTTCCAGTAGCACTCACTTTGACTTTTCCCTCTGAGGACTCACAGTACTGGGTTGCTTGTTGTCCAACATATGAAAACTGTTTTTTCCCCGAACTTCTATTTGGTTAAGGTAGGAGGGTAAACCAGGTCTCTCAGTTATTATTAAATTAAAGCTTCATATGAAAATCTGTTGTTCAAATGACACACTAGGCTCGGTTTCCCCTACTTTATATGTGGAATTGTCAATTTATAACCTGTGACGTACTTGAAAATTCACATCATTTTTTCTAGCCTCTGTATCAGACTTCTATAGCAGTGTCTTATAGTGCTTTATGGCCAGAAAATACTGAGTGAGCCATATATCTTTAGCAATTTTATAGTCCATGCCTAAGTATTTTTAGTTTTAGAAACAAAGCATTTTTTTTTTTTAAATGAAGAGATTGGGTAGGTACAGAAAAAATAAGAGTGAATAAAATAATCTTGAGAATGATGGTAGAATTTTTTGTTTAAGTAGAACAATAAGATTAGTGAGGTCACACTTTAGTTTTTATATACAAGAGTGATGTGAAGTAGACTCTTAGCTATTATTTTAATACTATGACAGTGGATTGGGTGTTACTATGTCTCTAATACAAGGTAAATTAGTTTAAATAGTTTTTCCTCGGGCGCCTGGGTGGCTCAGTGGATTAAGCCTCTGCCTTTGGCTCAGGTCATGATCTCAGGGTCATGGGATCAAGCCCCACATCGGGCTCTCTGCTCTGGTAGGCAGGGAGCCTGCTTCCCCCTCTCTCTCTGCCTACTTGTGATATCGCTCTCTCTCTCTCTGTCAAATAAATAAATAAAAAATCTTAAAATAAAATAAATAAATTGTTTTTCCTCATATAAGGTAAGTTAGTTTAAATAGTCTTTGATTTACGTATTCAAAATCTGGAAAGGGGGTGCCTGGGTGGCTCAGTGGGTTAAGCCTCTGCCTTTGGCTCAGGTCATGGTCTCAGGGTCCTGGGATGGAGTCCTGTGTTGGGCTCTCTGCTCAGCAGGGAGCCTGCTTCCCTCTCTCTCTCTTCCTGCCTCTATGCATACTTGTGATTTCTAGAGCCCACATTTCCATATATAAAAAGAAACATTTTCCCATCACCATTTTAACTTTATTAGAATAATTTATATTATAAGATTTTGAAGATAAGTACTTTAAACCCATTTTTAGATACTTTTTAAAGTATACTTAATTTTTTAATGAGATAATGCATACATTATATATTTTGAATATGTGAATTTTGCTACCAAATGATTTGTTATCATAAACTCACTTTGACTAACTTGGGAAAATTAAAATCAAAACACTTAATTCATTTAATATTGGACTTAAATAGGGTCTCTATTCCTAGGAACAATTATTGCTAACATTTTAAAGATGTTGTGTGTGCTTACATATACCCTCATTTTATCCTCACAGATAATGCTGTGAGGTTGATTCTGTCATTTCCCAACTTTTATATATGAGGGCAAGATAGCAGACAGGTTAATTATCTGGCCGAGGTCACACAGCTACTGTGTTTCAGAGTCAGAATCCAAAGCCAGGTGGCTTGACTTTAGAACCCATCTTAGACCATTACCCTTTTAGAGCTATCCTTCTTATTTGGTGCTTCCGTTCTCCTCTTTCTGCCTTAGTGACTTTGGCCCCGAATCAATACCTGGTATTAGCTATTCTTTGGGAGGTATCTGGCATTGGTATAATTTTTTTTTAAGTTTTAGAGATTGGTAGAAATGAACAAGCCCTTAGTAATTGGCAGTAAATTCGCTAGTTTCCCTTGGATTTATAGTCTTCTTGTAAACAGAAAATTCTGTGTTATTTATTGTTCATCCAAAGCTGTTTGTACTGTTCAGGAGTTATAATAGTAGAACTTCCCTGTTTGTTCATCTTTTCCCTTTACACTCAGATTCTCTTATACTGCCTAATGTTCTGCAACAAAAATGTCACTATAAACATAATTAGTGGTCTATTTGTTGGATTTCTTTTGTTCTCAAAATAAATCTAACTTACCACTAACTTGTTTTTTGAAATTATACTTAATCCTCTAATGTTGTGAGAAAACTGACATTAGCTTCTTAAAATTTGTTTAGAGAATTGATTGATGTTTCATTGCTATCAGCTGCAAAATTTCATTTTTATTAGTACATGCTGCCTTAGACACACAGTTAAGCTGTACGTCATCTTCCATTTGATGTCAAATGATACCAAAAGTTACCTAGTAAGCAATCAGTGGTTATAGTACAAAAATAATCAAAGGTTTAGTCAATAACTCATGAAGTTTGATGTACTAGTATTGATAAACTAATTAAACAGATCTGCCTGTGTTCTTCCAGCCTACTGGGGCTCTGCTATGATTAGCTTTACAGCAAGGAGTGTTGTAACATTGAATGAAGGTAACTGATCAGAGAATGGTGTAGTCACGGAGCTTTAAGTACTCCCATTTCTGGTCACAGAATGGTTTCAGGGAAACTAGGCTTTCTCTGCACACCTGCAGCCAGTCAGTGCATAGGCCTCTTGTGGTCAATATTGATTGATTCTTATAACAGAACTAGAACAAATTTGGTGTTTTGCAACCTTCTGTGATTTAATATTGTTATGCTTTTTGCTGTAACAGTCACAAAAATCCTTCTCCAATAGTGAGTAATTACAGCAATGCCTGCTAGCTCAGCTGTAGATCTGAATGTTTCATTGTTGCCAATATAAACCCCTGGATATAGTCTGGAGTTCATAATTCAGCCTTAAAAGTTGGCTGTACAGTTACTTGATAAATAAAGGTGTTGCTGAGAAATAAATCACAGGAGGATGAGGGGATGGGTGGACTCTAACCCATTTTCTTTAGAAACTACAGAGAATTGTAGACTGGATCTGAATATAATTAGTAAGGCAAAAGAATATTTTAAATGATTAATTTTTTTTTCTTAAACCCACAAGTTAAAGACTTTGGAGGCAGTCTTTGTAATACCTGTCATCTCTTCATGATAGGTTCGTGTTTTTCTAGGCCTTTATTTGGCGAATTATAGCCATGTGGTAAGTTAGATTCCTGATGTAGCAATTATGGGAAATGTCTTGATAAATTTTTTCAGTTTGCCACTGGGCAGTGATGTTTCATTCAGCTAATTATTGAACTCTTACTTTATGCCAGACATGTGAAACAGATCCTGAGAATATACAGATGAATAAAGAATGGTTCCTGTATTTAAGTAACTACCTCTTATTCATTCTAAGGTGGATTTGAGAAATACCTTACTTAAAAATGCATCTGTGTGTTGATTTGATTTATTGAAAATGCTATAAATCAGTCAACTAGCAGTATTAATTGCTTTTTGGCACTGTTGTAATCTTAAGAGATTAAAAATCTGGTGGTGGAAAAAGCTATCTCTGACTTAGACAATTGGATAAATGCTTCTTAAACTGTAATTAAAAACTTTATATTTCCATTTAACTATAATATAAAATATTGGGTATATTTTGGATCATATGGTTGCCATCTTATATAATAGTATTACATAATTTTGGAACCTACTTGTATTCTTGTGTAAGACTACTTGCTTCTAAGTGAACATTGAAACAGTTTGTGGACTTTCAGTGGCCTAAGTGGGTTGATATCATCTGTGGATATGTGATCATTTGGCTGAGACTGAGGCTGTTGATTGATTGGCACTCAGAGGTGGTGGTGGTGGTTGTTGTTTTGAGTGAGTTTGTTCCTGATAGGCTGATGTTCCAATGTGAAGAACTGTCGCAGGTTGGTTGACTTGCTAAAGTTTGTTCATTTAGCTTGAGCTTTTGTTGACCTGTTGGAGAGATTTAAAACAGTTTTAGTGCCTGTATTTTATCACTGCTACAGAAAAAGCTGTCTTTGTGGAAATGTAGGAACTTAAAAATATTTTAAGTTTGAGATTTTTTTTTAATAATGAAAAAATTTCAAATACTTTTATAATCCACGAAAGGACTATTATTTTATAGTAGAGAACATTTAGAAAGATGAGATTCACCCCAAAGTAAAAATATCTCTGTTTTATCTGACACACAATTAATATTCATTGTAAAAATGAAATAATAAAGGTGTAAAGAGTGAATACCTCAGATATAGCCACTGCTAACAATTTACTACATAGATTTCTTAACTTAGGCTTATGTTTGAATCCTAGTTCTTCATTTAATAGATGTGCTGTCTTGGTCAAGTTACTAAACGTCACTATGCTTCAGTTTCTTCCTGTGTAAAATAGGAGTAATAGTACCTGTTTATTGAATTGTGAATTTAAAATCAGTTAATTTAAGTAAAACATTGATTATTGCTGTATATAAGGTATTTGCTATTAGTACCATATTATGTCCATTCTAAGATGTTGTTTTTGTATTTTAAAGTTTCTGCAAGTGAGACTTAATGTTAAGAATTGATGGTGACTTATAATTGGCAGGGTTTATTGTTTATAAAATTATGGAACATCTTAAAATTGATGGTTTACCTTAGATTAATAAATAAAATATGTATTCTTTATTAATAAAGAAGTGATATCATATAATGCATATGATTTTGCACCTTAAAACATTTTACAAGGACTTTTTAAAAAAGATTTTATTTATTTATTTGACAGAGAGAGAGAGAGAGATCACAAGTAGGCAGAGAGGGAGAGAGGGGGAAGCAGGCTCCCTGCTGTGCAGAGAGCCTGATTGGGGCTCTATCCCAGGACCCCGAGATCACGTCTTGAGCCAAAGGCAGAGGTTAACACATTGAGCCACCCAGGTGTCCCTGCAAGGACATATTTTTAATGTCAAGTGCAGATTTACTTAAATCTATTTGGTGGCTGCCTAGTATAATGTTATATGGGTATCCTGTGATTTATTGTACTATTCATCTTTAATGGGCATTTTATTGTTTCACTTTTGCTTTGTGGAAAATATGATTAGCAGAACTTGGGGAAGGTAGGGTGATAACCTGAGTGGAGATTGAGACAAAAAAAGTGCAGATTATATCTGGTTACTGTTCCTCTTTGACTGGAAAGGAATTTTAGGGCAGCGTTGGGTACTGAGTTTTAATTTTTTAAGGGTTCTAAGGGTTTTAATTTTGTTTTTAAGATTTAGTTGATCCATTCACCATGGAAGAGTATTTGTAAATAAATGTTTTTGTTACTTTTACCTATAACCCTATCCTTACACTGTAGAAGAATGGATTAGTATCAACTTAACATGATGTGGTTAGCATTTTTAAAAAATAATGATGAAGATGTAGAAAGGATGCTCATTAAGTTTTCACTTTTATTTATAAAATTGTAAAGAATATCCAAATAGGCTGAAATACAAGGTAAGGTCTAAAATTATCTTAAGAGGGTACTCTGATGGATTGAATCTCAATTGTTGACAGTTTCTATAGATAAATGTAAGATCTTGCCCTTTTTTTAAAAGAAGAAAACCTGACCAGGACATTTACTCAAATATGGCTTGGTTTAGTCAGTGTACATTTAGAAAAGGTATATTGTATGCTTAAGAATAAGTTCTATCAGTGGAAGCCCCTCACATGGAACATGGCCTTAACTTGTTCTACTTAAACTTATTTTGTAGTTTGAGGTACTACACTGAAAGTAGTGTGGACAAATTGGAGTGAGTTCAGAAGGAAGTAAACAGGATAGCTATGCTGTGCTGGGGTGCCTCTCTGGCTTACTTGGTAGAACGTGTGACTCTTGATGGGGTTGTAGGTTCAAGCCTCACATTGGGCCTAGAGCTTACTTAAGAAAAACAAAACAATCACATTGTGTCAAAGGAAATTGGAGGATGAGGGAAGGAAGGCCATGGCAATTATCTTTTAAAAATTTCAGATTGGTTAGTAGGACATAAAATGTGGCCTGGTACAACATTCTTTTTCCTTTTCAGCATCAATTCCACCTATTTCCAGCTACTTCCCCTCATTTCCTGTGCTCTGTGAACATTCTATAAACTTTTAGATCTGTACTCTGTTGATATACTAAGAAATTAATCAGACACTGTTATCTGAAGATACTTGAGAAGGAAGATACAGGCTGTGAGCAGTGTCAGGAAGAAGCACATGAATTTCAACGCAAATTCTTATTTTTATTTTTCTGTTCATCATAATTCTGTTAGATAGACTTAGTGATTAAATTGCCGTTTGAAACAGTTTTTGGAAGACACTTCCAGTCTTTTGGAATTTTTATTACATTAAATTGATATTATTGGTCTACCTTATTCTTACTAAGCTGAAAATATCATGTAATATATATCGGAATGTGACTGTTACCATATGGTCAGGGTTGGGGCTCCAGCACCTTTTGATTGATAAGAAAACACAAGTTCAAATACTACGCATTTAGTGGACAGAAACCAAGGTCTTTCTAGTATTTGTATCCTTCATTTTGAAAAAAATTTTTTTAAAGATCTTATTTATTTATTTGACAGAAAGAGAGAGATCACAAGTAGGCAGAGAGGCAGGTAGAGAGGGGGAAGCAGGCTCCCTGCTGAGCAGAGAACCCAATGCGGGGCTCGATCCTAGGACCCTGAGATCATGACCTGAGCCGAAGGCAGAGGCTTAACCCACTGAGCCACCCAGGCGCCCCCATTTTGAAAATGTTTTTATAGTTCAGTTAATATTTTAATATTCTTGTTTGAGTTTTGCTCAGGGATTTTTTATTCCCTTCAAGAGGAAGTGTTATTAGACACTTAGAACTGGCTCTGACCTCAGGTTCACCTGCTTGGGGCTTGAAAATCAAGAGAGACAGGTGATGGTGAGAAATGAAAGGTTGCTTTATTCAGGAAGCTGGCAGCCTGGAAAGATGGTGGACTAATGTCCCAAAGACCATCTTCCCTGTCCAGGCAAAGCTAGAAAGTTTTAAAGGGAAAGGTAGGGGACGTTGGGGGTTGGTGCTGGGCTAACTGCAGGAGAAGGTGGTGCCCAAGCAAATAGTCATATGTTGGCATGACCCTGAACAGACTTGCTGGCAAGTAGCAGCTGTGTTCCAGTGTGGTCAGGACTTCTCCTCTGGGGATGTCTGGTTCTTTGCTCCTTAAGACTGGTGGTCTGCAGTTCTCAAGGAAAGTAGGTTAGTTCATCTGTAGACCAAGGGACTTAGGAGTGCATAAGCTTGAAGCAAGTTAACCCTTAAGACTTACCTGTTGGAGTGTTGTTATAGAATACCTCGATAGAATGCTTCTATTATAGATTAGATTATTAAAATGCTTATTTTATAAGCTTTTTTGTTGCCATTCATTACCCTACAATATATTATCTTTATATTACAATATAAGCTATTCAGTTATTTACTTCAGGAAAATTGAGAATGGATTTGGTATTCAAAACATTGAATTTTTAATTTTGGCTAGGATTAAACAATTTTTTTTTTTTTAAAACAGATCAAGAAGTTAGTATATGTTTACTTGGTTCGGTATGCTGAAGAACAGCAGGATCTGGCACTTTTGTCCATAAGCACTTTTCAGCGAGCTCTGAAGGTAAATAATAGTGTGAGCCAGCAGATAGCTACAAGGTTTGTGCAAAGTTGAAGGTGGGTGATTTAAAGAACTGGAGCAATAATCTAAATAGCACAGTAGTGATTTGAAAGAGTTAAAAGGCCCCTCACATTGCCTATTCAGTGTCCTTAGAAAATAATATATATGACCAACTAAACCTTTCCCAGTGTGTTTCCTTTTCTGTAGGTTCCTTTATATTTTATTTATTATCGTGCATCAAAGAACTCTTCATCATTATACCAACTAGTTGTTGAAAGTGTGTAATGAGGGGACATGATTTTTTAAAGATAAAATTTATAACCTGTAGCATTTTATCATTGTGAATCTCTAAAAACCCAACATGCTTATTAATGAATGATTGACTAGAATTATAACCATTACTTTTCTTGTTCAAACATTATTCAGAGAAATAAACATCTATTTAACTTTTTTCTTACATATTTCCATATACTAATTTTTTAAATTAAGTAGCTTTTTTCTTGTTATATTTTACCATCACTTCTAGGCCTTTTGGCTAAGATCAAGTGTTGTTATATTTTACCCTGTGGGCACCAATTAACCGTGTCATAAAGATAAAATTGGAATGTTAAACTTGAAATTTTGATGAATATTTTTGCACTATTTTTAGGACCCAAATCAACTAATCCGTGCAAGTGCTTTGAGAGTTCTATCGAGTATTAGAGTACCAATTATTGTACCTATTATGATGCTTGCTATTAAGGAGGCTTCTGCTGATTTATCACCATATGTGAGGAAGAATGCAGCCCATGCGATACAGAAATTGTACAGGTAGGTGCTTTGCTAATAATACCAACGACCTCTAATGGTGTGTGGAATGTTAACACCTCATGGAGGCTTATTAGATTAGCTCTTAGAGTTAGTCTGTCCTTATACTGAGTAAACCCAGTGACAGTTTTTTTTCCCCACAAACATTCTTTTGACAGTTTTTTTCCCCACAAACATTCTTTAAACATCTTTAGCTTTATTTTGGTTATAGAGACCCTATGCTGGTTTTCACTTGTGAGCCTTTTAGGGCCTATGATAATTTTATAGATTTTATAACTTAAAAATGAATGGAATTTGAATTCTCATTTATAATGTATATCTCTCATGTACATAAACATGTGTATTATTAGAAAATTAAGACTTTTATCTATTTATTGTAGGGTAGAATTTAAAGTGTATTATCTTCTTGATTCACTTTGTTCTTTTTTTAAATTTATTAAACATTTAATTTTTAATTTAAATTCAATTAATTAACATATAATGTATTATTAGTTTCAGATGTAGAGGTCAGTGATTCATCAGTTTTACATAATACCTAGTGCTCATCATTATGTCGTGTGTCCTCCTTAATATCCATCACCCAGTTACCCCATCCCTGCACCCCCTTCCCTCCAGGAACCCTCAGGTTGTTTCCTATGATTAAGAATCTGTTATGGTTTGTTTCCCTCTCTGGTTTCATCTTGTTTTATTTTCCCCTCCCTTCCCCTTGATCCTCTGTTCTGTTTCATAAATACCCATACGAGTGAAATCATATGATAATTATCTTTCTCTGATAGACTTATTTTGCTTAGCATAATACCCTGTAGTTCCATCCATGTCATTACAAATGGCACGATTTCATTTTTTTTTGATGGTTGAGTATTGTTCCATTGTATATATATACCACATCTTCTTTATCCATTCATCTATTGATGGGCATCTGGGCTCTTTACATAGTTTGGGTATTGTGGACATTGCAGCTATAAACATTGGATGCTGGTGCCCTTTCAGATCACTACATTTGTATCTCTGGAGTAAATACCTGTCAACTCACTTTGTTCCTTTCTTCCATCTTTGGCCCTGATGTCCCCTTCTTTGTCAGATTCTTTCATAGAGCTCTTATTGAATTTTAAAATGATGATTTTGAAATGCAGCACCATACCATATTGGTATATTTCATACAATGCCTTGATCCTTTTGGAAAACATATTGCCTGAATAAAAGAATTATTACCTATAAAAATTCGATATTATTTTGTTACCATTGATTTCACAAGCTTTTTTTCAAGATCATTTTGTGTTTTGGTGTTGGGTTATAGGTGTAAGTTGTATGAAAATGGTAGAGGATGTATTATCACATATTTGAGGAAAAAAAATCAGATCAGTGACAATTAAAGGTGATCTGTAATTAAATAAGATATTAGAATATGATATATATGTATATAGAAAGGCATACTAACCATGACTTTGATAGTATATGGCTCAGAGGTCATCATATAGGGCTTCATAATGTAAAGATGTAATGAAATGGGATTAGTTAGGAAAGACTGCTTGGAGAAGGAAGACCAGAGCTAGAATTTCAAAGAATTACAAACATTGTTCAGATAATCATAATGGTTAGCAATAAAGTTACAGTAAGCATGTGAAAAGTAAAAATTCATTTTCTTAGGTTAACTGCCAGACAACGTTATATCATACTTCTCACTATCTGTTCTTGCTTATGTACTTGGAGAATAGGTTCCAAGTTCACTGTGACAGATTTAAAGTTCATCAGTGGAGCCCATTTTACCTCTCTAGCCCCAACCCTTATTCTCCTTGCCTGAAATTTACCGTCTAATAGTTCAGTACTGCCTGTTAGTCCTCTACATAAAATGTTTTTAACTTAAAACCATCTGTTTAGTCTCAACCTAGGAAATTTCCTCCTTTTTTCAGTTAAAGCCAAATTGTTAAGATTCATCTATGATCAATCTTGTTAGAAACCCTCCATAATCTTTCTTACTCCATTGGTGCTCTTTGTATTCCTGTTATCCTTTATACATGTTTTTGTTATATGCAATGATTATATTTGGGACTTTCTTTACTAGACTGACTTATTTGTCTTTGTATAACTATTCTTCAGCTTCACAGTAAATGGACAACAGTTGAATTCCATGTTAGGAAGAAATCATAGTTATCAGTATTTCAGTGGTTAGAACTGCTGATAGGATTCATTTCTTAATTCTGTATATATGTAAGCCTTTGCTTGTATTTTTTTGGTTTTAGATGGCAGATTTTGTAATGCATGTCTCTATTATGGAACTGAAATGATAGAAAATTCTTAATTGGGAATTCTCTGTTTGTTTGTTTGTTTGTTTTTTTTTAAAGATTTTTATTTATTTATTTATTTATTTATTTGACAGAGAGAGAGAGAGATCACAAGTAGGCAGAGAGGCAGGCAGAGAGAGGAAGGGAAGCAGGCTCTCCGCTGAGCAGAGAGGCCCGATGCGGGGATCGATCCCAGGACCCTGAGATCATGACCTGAGCCGAAGGCAGAGGCTTTAACCCACTGAGCCACCCAGGCGCCCTCTCTGTTTGTTTTTGACCATTATGTATCCATAGTCAAAAATCATTACTGTATTGTTACTTTTTTCCCTCAGTTAAAAAAAGAATTCAGGTTTAATGAATATAAGCAACATTACAGAGAAAGATTAGGACACATTTGGGAGAAAAAAGTTTTGTTTTGTTTCTTTCTATCTTTACATAATTCTTGCTTTCCCTATCCCCTAAAAAATTTTCTTAATATTCTTGAAGTGACTAGCTTCATTTAAAATTTGAATTTGAATTAAAGGAAAAACTTTAATGTACGTTCTTTTCTTTCTATGTTTTAGCCTTGATCCAGAGCAGAAGGAAATGTTAATTGAAGTAATTGAAAAACTTCTAAAGGATAAAAGCACAGTAAGTGATAACCTTTTTATGTCAAAGTAAAATTGTGTTTTATTTACATAGTATCATTTTGCCATTGTATATGTGGTAAAATTATTTTTACTGATTTTGAAGTGGTATAAATATTAATGGAATTCATTAAAACCTTTGAAGAATAAAAATGTGTTTATAAAGAGAAATGTTGTATCTAGAACTTTAGCTTATTACGTTTCTTCATCCGGAATCAGAAGAACAAACTGGAGGAGGGGGGAAATCCTTTCTTTAATCTGTGGCTAAATTTTTGACTGCTTTGTGTGTAAAAGTTTTTATTTTAAGCAATGATTTATTAGGATTTTTAAAGGCTGAATCATCTGGGAACAAATAGATTGTTTTAAAATGAAGTATTAGTAAGTATTAAAGAGATATTTAAAAATTAGAGTATTATAAATGTGCTTTTAAAAAATATTCTAAAACATTTTTTTATTTGTAGGGCTGTTTTATTACTAGTAAGATGTCTTACTGGCTACTTTGAGTCATCTTTTGTGAATGTACTTAATCTCCTCCTCTTCCCTTCCCTACTCCCTTTCTTTTTTATAGTGATAATGAAATCTAGGAATAGGGATGACCCATGGGATCTGCCTATTTTGTCTGATACAAGTACAGCTATTTTGCCTTCTTATAGTTGCTGTTTAAATGATCTTTTTCTTTGCTTTTACTCTCAACCTGTTGGTAATTTTGAGTCCAATGTGTATCTCCTGTAGACAGCATATAGTTGGATATTGTTTTTTAATCCACTGTGACAATATGTACCTTTTAGTTAGATTGTTTAATCCATTTACATTTAATGTTATTGATATAGTTGAATTTATAGCTGTTATTTACTTGTTTTCTCTATCTCATATCTTTTTTGTCCCTCCTCCCTCCTTTACTGCTTTCTTTTTACATTATGAATATGTTCTTTTGAACATTTTACTTCCTTTAATGAGTTTTTCACTATGTACTCCCCCCCATTTACTTTGAAAATATTGTATTATACATGAAAATATGGTTGGGGATTTCATCCTAAGCCATCCAGCAAAATTAGTCTATAACTTGGAGGAAATCTTCATTGTTGTTCTTCTATATGCTTGATATAATATAGGAACTAAGTAAATATAGATTTGCCCAATAAATAAAGACAGAAATTTTGATTTCTTTCTGTATGGTGTACTTGTTATCTGCTTCTAGGACCTAGATGTGGAATCAGTATTATTGGTATTACGGTTAACTTGATTTTATAATAATACAAAAACATTTAGTTTCTTTGGCATGCAAAACATTTGCCAAGAATTGTGAAGAATATAGTAAGGTCTTTAAGAGACAGATCCTTTACTTTAATGTAGTTTACCATGATTTCTATTACATTATAGGTGAAAAGAAATTTGTTGCATGGCCAGGGAATGAAACCTCCATTTATAATGTGTGCATGTCTTCCTAAAAAAAATATATCACAGGTGAAAATTGCAGTCTGTGTAATAAGGCAGAATGGGGTTTGTGTCTGAACTTCTGCCCCTTGGTAGCTATTAAGCCTTCATAAATTTTAGTTCCCAAATTTGTATGGCTTATAATTTCTAATGTGTAAAATTCTATTTGTTTTGAAAGAGATACTGTATATATAACTGGGGTCATAGTGCCTGACACCATAGAAGGGAGTTAATACATATTCCAAACAAGAAATAATTGAATGAAAAAGGAATGTAGAGGATAAATTCTTTGTAGATTTGCAACAGTTGTTTATTAATTTCTGACCATTTGTTTCCAAAGTACAATAGAAAACATTGAGTACTTGTTCATAGTAGGTATTTAATATTTGTTGAATGACTGTGGAATTAATTTTGTGATAGTAATTAGGTATTTACTGTCGTTTTTTGGTGATAGTAATGTAATTACTAATTTTTTTGGTGATAGTAATTAGGTATTTACTATCATTTTTCACACTTTGCTTCCCAAATGGTGTATGTTATATTCAGTGTTTGCAGGTAGAGCTTATGGGAGCTTTAATGGTCTATCACTTATGAGACACTCATTTTTCCTAAAGTGTTGCATGTTTATATATTTTTAGACTCAAAAGACATCTATATCTATTTTTCTGTGTTAATGGCTGTAGTTTATACTGATGCCTCTAACTCCAGTATAGTAGTACAGGGTTCCTTCTAGCCTCCTTCCTTTTCAGCATCTTTCTCCAACATTAAAAAATGTGGCTCTCATTGTCCTCAGTATATTTACTTACTCTTTCAGTCCCAAGATGAAGAGTAAGGCTTTCAGAATTACTAGCATGTACCTTTGTGGGGAGTGCTGAGATGGGGATTGCTAATTAAATTAAATATTAGTTCTGGCAAAGTGTTTTTTTTTTTTTTTAAGATTACAGTTTTAAACATTAATTCTGTTCAAATGTTACTTTTATTTGTTCAGGGACTTCAATTTTATATAGGTTGGATCTTCTTTGCCTATTTTACATTCCAACCACTGTCTCTCTAAACCTCTTTACTTCTTTCTTTACCTCATTTCTGTTCACTTGGTTCTTTTTCTGCTTTTCTTTAATTTACCCTTATTAAATTTTTGTTCATCAGTTCTCTTGCAAGGACACCTTGCAATTTAATCATCATGTTTGATTAATTTCTTCCCCTCTCAGTTTCTTTCCTGGTTTCAGTAACTTCTGTTCTGTTTCTTTCTTTTTTTTTAAAAGATTTTATTTATTTATTTGACAGACAAAGATCACAAGTGGGCAGAGAGGCAGGCAGAGAGAGAGAGGGAAGCAGGCTCCCCGCTGAGCAGAGAGCCCGATGCGGGACTCGATCCCAGGACTCTGGGATCACGACCTGAGCCGAAGGCAGAGGCCTTAACCCACTGAGCCCCCCAGGCGCCCCTTTGTTCCATTTCTTCCTGATGTCTTTTGTTTATTTCTGTTGTCTTTTATGAATTTCTGATTCTTATTCATTTTTCTGATTCTCAGATGCTTCTTTGAGGGTGATTACTTCAATTTGGA
This sequence comes from Taxidea taxus jeffersonii, assembly GCA_003697995.1. Classification (NCBI taxonomy): domain Eukaryota; kingdom Metazoa; phylum Chordata; class Mammalia; order Carnivora; family Mustelidae; genus Taxidea; species Taxidea taxus. The sequence continues at coordinate 16,232 of RCUC01138596.1, read as the reverse complement.
GTGTTATGTTAGACAGTTTTCTTTTGCTTCATCATTAATTTTTTGGGGGCTACTTTTCATCAGTTGAATTGTTTTGATTTTCACTTTCTGTTTTCCATATGTGTAGATTACTTACATCTTCACCTTTCTTTGGACAGGGCTAGTGGTTTGAATTTGAGGTTGTTTGCAAAATTCTAGTATAAGAACACCGTTTCTGTCAGAATGGCGAAGTATGCTTTTCTATTAGTTGGCTTTTTTAAGGGAGAGCATCCATAGGAAGGTGTGAATGTCCTAAAGTTATTTTTATTTTTAATTTTTTGGTCTATTAGAAGCTAAATTTCCTCCTCTTATTATTATTTTTTTTTTCTGTCACCTTATAGCTTCTCAGGGACTCCTTTTCCTCTACCTCATTTTTAAACTGTTATCTTGTTAAAAATGTTCTTTTCCAAGATAGTCTCACTGAATCTTTCCTCCACCTCCAACCCTCTTGAAATTTCTTCTTTGTAGTCCACTGGACCCACTGGGAATCTTATGCAGTAGTTTTACACTTAGAGTACTTTTTTTCTTTCTCCTGTTGATTTTAGTTCACTCTTTTGCTTACCACCTACTCATTATTGCTTCGTTATGGAAAGTTTTTTCCAGACTGCCATAGGTCTTTGTGAAGTTTTATGATATAAGCTTGAAAGAGAACTCTCTGGGATTTAGGAGTTACTTTTCTACTTACGTGTAATTTGAAGTTTGGAGATTCTCTCTTTTTTACTTATGCTTAGGACAGAGGTTTTCATCTTTGATTTTTCTGGGTTTAGTTTGGGAGATTCAGATTTACTAAGGTACTATAACTTGTCTAACCCATTATTTAAATTATGTTTTAAGAACATTTTTTGATAATTTTTTCCTTTGTGTGATTATAATCTATTGTAGAAAGGTTTAAAATATTCTGCTATTTATGCATATGTTTATGGATCTTAGCTTTATTATTACTTTGTCTCTTAAAATTCTTTATTGAAGGAAGTTAGATGTGTTTCCTTCCTCCCCCAAATTAATAATGTCCGTATTGACGCTTGAAACAGTAAGAATCAGGGCCCCTGGCTGGCACTCAGTAGGTTAAGCATCTGCCTTTGGGTCAGGTCATGATCTCAGGGATTGAGCCTCATGTCAGCTTCCTGCTCAGTGGGGAGTCTACTTCTCCCTCTGCCTCTGCCCCTCCTGCCTGCTCTTGCTTGCTCTCTCTCAAATAAATAAAATAAAATAAAAAAATAGTAAGAATCCCAAATAATTTTTGTTTAAAAATTTCCCAATTAAGTGAACCATACACGTCTAATTTATTTTTGCATTTTGAAAAGGAATTTATTTGTTATCATAGGAGCTTCTTGGGATCACTGTTGTGATTGCTGTGATCAGTGTTGTGATCACTGTTGCTATTGCTGCTGGTAAATACAATTTGAAAGGTGTTAATGTACTTGAAACTTTTCTTCACTTAATATTTGACTTGGAGATACACCTTCTGTTGTTTCTTTTTGCCTAAAGCAAGACTTCCTGACAATTAAAATCTCAAAGACAGTTCTGTAATTCTCATTTTAAGGAAAGGTGGGCATATAAACATTATTAAAATAGAATGCTTTTTCCATTTTACTAAGGTAAGACCAATATTTATCATAAAAATAGTCCTTTTCTAAAAATACATTGTGGGGTTAAAGAATATAGTTATGGTAAGATAACTGGAAAAACATTTTAGGGCTACTGAGGTGTAACTATTATCTAAAGGTTATCTATAAATTTTGAAAGACACCCCACAACTATAGTCAGTAAAATTAAAAGGGAATATTTTATTAATGTTCCATTATCCCCAATCAGCTGTTACAGCTTTCTTTATATAATTTCTTCATTGTACATTCCTAGATTTGCTGTTATCCTCCTATACTCTCTATTTAACATATCCTAAAAACACTCTTTTTCTGATGTTCAGTTACAAATTCATTTTTAAAGTATATAGTGCTTTCTCTGGTTTGTCTTTAAAAGGTAGAAATCCATATTTGTCAAGCAACTTAAGCATAGCAGTAGAGAGTCTTATTTAGGACACCTCAAAAGTAAGGTAGCATTTATTTCCTGTTTCTTTCAGGTTAATTTTAAAGAAATCCTTTGGAAAGCTTTTAACTTTCTAATAGAAAACAGTTTCTTAAGAAAATAGATTAGGTCAGTGCTTACTGAAAAACTCAGTTTATATATTTATGATAGAGTTTCTCCTTAATTTAGCTACAAAATGATGTTTAATAAATATGTTGGTAGTTCATAACTAAACTATGAGGGTAAGACACCATTTTACAAGTTATTGATTTAATGTTGGTAAAAGCTTCACTGTTGTGGGCAAAAAAAACCCCATACCTTTGATTTTGTGCAGATGTTTTATTGTGATAGATCTATTATCCAGCTATTAGAAGATAAATGACTGATCTTTCCCATTTTCCATGCCTCAAGAAAATTGAAATAAGAAGGGGAATATCATTTGGGCTGTATGATTAGGGCAGGTTGGATGGCCATTAATTTAAGAGAAGAAAATCTTGGCAGCATTGGCCAACTTATAGCATATTATCAATCAAACCTTGATGCACTTCTTGTGATGACCCAGCACTCTCAGGTTTTTGCAACATTAATTAGAATTCATGACAAAATAGATGCAAGGAAACGTTTTGTACCCTTCATAATTTTATAGAAAATTTATTGTTATTAGAGGAACCATTTGCTTAGTGTGATTTTTTTCATTACCAGCTTGTCAACTAGCATAGATAATCTGGAGAAAATATGAACTCCATAGATGGGGTGTCACTTTTGTTGATGGTTCATGTAGTTTACCTTGGAGCACAGCTAATGGCTGAAGTTCATAGCAACAGCACAGAAAAACGTGGCAACCAAGGGAAGATAAATGAACCATGTTTATAGCTTTAATATAAAAAATACATAAATGGAAAACTGCATTTGAATTTGATGAGCTCATTGCTAGTTTTGTTGGAGTGATTTATTTTTCCCCTTATATAAAAAGTTACTATTGACACAGTGAGATGGAAATTAACTGTCTGTTTTGGGGAGACCAATATTTTTGGTTTTAAAATCTGAGTAGATCATTTTATTTTAATTGTGGAAGTTTTATAGAATATTGAATGTTTAATAGACCCAAATTATCAATTCTGGCATTGTTTAACCTAGGGTCAGTTGTTAAATCCATACAATGAAATACCTAAAATGGTCAGTTTTATAAAAGGTACTTTTCTTTATATTCTAAATATTTTTGTGTTTCCTTAAACTTTACTTATACTTAAGTATTTTCTTTTTTTCATGTTATGGTTAGTACTTTAGAATTATGTTGTACCTATAGCTCTTAGTTTAGTAAACTTAATAACATTTGGTAGCTGATTTTTCTTTTAATTGGTACCTCTAATAAATACTTCAAAAAAATCTTCTAGGCTTAGGCAAAATACTTGATTTTACATAGTATGTCTTAAATTGAAAATTCATTGCATTGCTCTTTCTGTTTCATGGACTATTTTATTCTAAATGGTATTATTTATTTTTGTACTTTAGTATCCTATATCAATTGGTATGTATATCTTCTGTTAATGTAAGATTGGCCTATATATGAAATATATCTATGGATAGATAGATTTCACAAATACTAAGTTATTCTGTAGTTTGATGTCATAAACTTCAGTTTTTTAAGAGATTTTTAAATGATATTAAATCTAACTGTTCAGAAATATCACAGAATACAATTTTTGAAGAGTGATTTTTATAGGAGATATCAAAATGTGGAGATGAAAACATAAACTTAACTTCCTTTCCATATCAATAGCAAATAGGAAATTATACATATAGTACATTTTTTATTTAGTTCACACAAATAATCAATTCTTTGCTTTTTCGATTGAAGTACATTCATGCTGGGACCAGCAGGCACCAGTACATGGGCAGGGCTGGAGTCAATAAATGCGGCTTCACGTTTACACTGATTGGTAATTCATAAAATCCCCACAGGACTGGAAACTTGTTTAGCATAATAGCAAGTCTATATTCTGAGCTGTTTTCTTTCAATTGTATTGTTGGTTGCATATTAATAAACTAAATGTCAGCCAAGTAGAGGGACAAACACTAAAAATACAAATATCATTGTATCTAATATTTTTCAGAAAGTACCATTTCTGTAAGTTACATTTCTATTTAATTGCTTATTTTAAGTCATTGGGGAAATTTTAGACACTAAAATGAAGATCCCCAGTGTTTAGAAAAAATACAATATTAATTTATTTTTTCAACAGCATTATATTGTTGGGTAACTGCACATATATCAGTGGTACATATATAGAAGTGTTTGTATATTACATATTGTGCTTAGCTTGTATCTTTATCCCAAAGATATCTTAATTTTACTGCTTTGCCCAAGTATGACAATTACAAAAACAGCATTTATGGTTCATTAGTTGGTCTTGGTGGGAGCTGACTTTTGTTGGTATTGCATTATTTCATTTTATACACATTGTTACATACATTATAATAATGCACTAAAATTTTAGCCTGTGTGTTTTCTTTGTAAATGAAATATTGGTAGAAATTAAGATGTAGATTAAAATGTTGAAGATTTGAAAGTGTTCTATGCCAGAAGCACTTAAGAGTTCCTCACACACTTTAAAATAAATTCATTGTCTTTCTCATTTTAAACTGACATGATCTGATCTTTGTTATTGTCTTGATTATTTTTCTGAATGCTGTTATATACTAAATAATGAATTTTTAGATCGAAACTTAGGTTAGCTTCAAAAATGAAAAATGTATATCATGAATATATTGAATCTATGTATGAACAATTTATTAAAATTTAACTTGATGAAAAATTTTCTAATACTAAAACTTCTAATTGTAATATTTCAAGAAGGTACTAGCTTTTCAGACATGTTACAGCTATAAAAATTATTCTTTAAGGGAGTGACACCTAAAACTTGTTATTGATACATGAACAATCATTTTTTAAATTAAATAACTGAATACTTTAAATATTGTCATAACATTGATTGCATCTGTGAAATGCCTGAGTAGAATCTTTGATGGAGGGAAAATGTTTTTTTAATGAGTTACTATTTCTTCCTTTTCTAGCTGGTAGCTGGCAGTGTTGTGATGGCTTTTGAAGAAGTATGCCCGGATAGAATAGATCTGATTCACAAGAATTACCGCAAGCTCTGTAATTTACTAGTTGATGTAGAAGAGTGGGGACAGGTTGTCATAATCCACATGCTAACTCGATATGCTCGTACACAGTTTGTCAGTCCTTGGAAAGAGGTAAGTGTTGAATGGTCTTCCATTTATAAAATATACTAGGAAAATGGATGAGCTTTTAAAAATGTGTATAGTTGTAAAATATAGAGATCAGCATATTTATGGAGAGCTCCTTTTTTTCATGTTCTTTTGGAAAGCAGGAAACATAAATGCAAGGATAATTTTTCATTATTTTGGTACGATATATACTTAATGATGTAGTATATAAACTTTTAGTATGATACTTGGCAAGAGGCCCTTGTTAGGAGCAGAGCCTGGTACATTGTTTGCAGTGATATTTCCAAATCATGGATTTTTTTTGAGGCTAGTTTTCATATCTTTAAGTCTCAGCTGTTCAAGTGACTCACTTATACAAGTGGGTAATGTGATTTTAGCACATGGGAATTTATGCCTAAGAGAATTTCTTGCCCTGTAGGTAAATATTGCCAAACTTTTAACTACCTTTTCTTGTTTTATATTTTAAAATGCTTGTTTTCTTTTTTTCACTTAAGCTGATAGAATTTTGGTAAAATTTATAATTAAATAAACATTACATTGAAGTTGTTTTCATTGTGGATATTAACATTAGAGGCATACTTAATACCTTCTCTTTGCTTAATTGACAGTTGAAAAAATTTTATTACATAATTTGCAATAGAGACCTTTATATGTATATATTTAATATTTAAGTGTAAGTTTTAAATTTGTTTAAAAAAAGAAATATTACAAGAATAGTACATTCATTGTAATCTTGTGATAGTTCCTTTTAGTCTTTTTGAAAAGCAAATAGAGGGAGGTGGGAAAGTGGGCAAAACGGGTGAAGTGGAGTGGGAGATAATAGGTTTCCAGTTATGGAATGAATAAGTCACAGAGGTGAAATGTACAGCTTACAGAATATACAATGAAATTGCGTGGTGATGGCAGCTACACTTGTGAGCACAGCATAATATATAGAGTCGTCAAATCATCATTATGTTGTATACCTGAATATAATGTGATGTGTGTCAACATATTTCAATTTAAGAGGAAAAAATAGTATTACAGATTTTTAAAATCAACTGCCTAAAAGTAAAAGAGCAGAAATACCCCAATTATATCATAATGGTTTGTATACAAACTTATGTGTACATACACTTTAGTTGCTCAGTACATTGGAGTGTTCAGTTCATTTCACTTTTAATTAGAAATAAAGTGAGAGGAAAATGTGTATCAAATAGAGGAGTGTTCATAATACATATTTTAGATGACATGTTTAGCGTTCAGATGTTTAAGGGGTTTAAATGTTTAAAATATTCATTGACTTTTTTACAGTGACTTAGTATTGTCAGTATTAAAAAGTATTTTAAAAGTATATTTTTATCCGTAAGACTGTTTGTAATACTGACTCCATCTTAATTTTAATATTAAGAAAGTGTTTGTTATTTAAAATTGAAATGTTTTGGGGTGCTTGGGTGGTTCAGTGGGTTAAGGCCTGGGCCTTTGGCTCGGGTCATGATTGGGATCAAGCCCTGCATCGGGCTTTCTGCTCAGCGGGGAGCCTGCTTCTCCAACTCTCTCTCTGCCTGCCTCTCTGCCTACTTGTGATCTCTGTCTGTCAAATAAATAAAATCTTTTAAAAAATAAAATAAGGGGCGCCTGGGTGGCTCAGTGGATTAAGCCGCTGCCTTCGGCTCAGGTCATGATCTCAGGGTCCTGGGATCGAGCCCCACATCGGGCTCTCTGCTCCGCAGGGAGCCTGCTTCCTCCTCTCTCTCTGCCTGCCTCTCTGCCTACTTGTGATCTCTGTCTGTCAAATAAATAAATAAAATCTTAAAAAAAAAAAAATGAAATGTTTTGAATTATTAATATATAAAAATCTCATGCTATATAGGGCACTTAAATTGATGATTGCTTTTTTAAATAAAGTTAATTTTATTTGTCACTGAACAAAGTAGACTCTTGATGACACTTTTGCTGGATTAAGCAACAACATGCCCATGCTGCAAATGTCTTGGCCCTTTGATATAAGTGTTAACTTTGATAAGAGATTTTTGTTGCTAGTAACAAGTTGTTTGATTTCAGCCAGTTCTTTTCCAGAGTGCTGTTCAGATACATTTTTTTTCCCCATTAGAAGGTTATAAAGTAATTTTGCCTCATCTAACCACTGTCACTATTTAATAAGATTTAAAATTTTACTTTCCTATCACCATCACATCATTTTCAGTATCTCTGTGCACATAATCCTTTGCTTTGCTATTATGTAGAAATTGGAGTTAAAATACATCTTTTCTTGCCATATCTCCTAAAAATATGTAATAGACTTTAAAATCTCTATATTTGTAGTTTGTCTATTTATTTGTTTCTATTCCTTGAATTTTATTTCATCTTATTTTAGATAAAATTCGTATTAGAAGCTATTTGCAAATCAGGGAGGTTAAATTTTAATTTAAAAAGTTGGGGCTATTTTTGTGTATTCTGTGTGTTTTCACATGTGGATTCTTTGGACATTAATTATTACAAACATAAGATGGTTGTAACAGGTCTTTGTCCTGGGTACACTGAAACTGGGCTAAGTAATTTCTTACTTTTGCCACGTATCTGCACTCTGACCTTTGCATTATTCTAGATTATGTGGTTGATAGACTAATTCATTAGTTTTCAAATGTGCATCTCAGGCCTCAGGATGCTGTAACACTGCCACAGGAACAACCTGGGCAGTGGTGCTCTAGACTGTGCAGCTCTTTGGGTTCTTGCCTCTGTTCCAAACAGAGCAGCCTTCATCTTTGTCTGCCTTTCATATACAGCTATAAATATGATTTCCTTTGAGAAAGATTCCTGGGCATAAAGAAAGAAAAGAAAAGAAGAAAACCTCAATAAAATAGGAGATTTGTAAGGGTGTAGCTAACTGTAACTCTAACATTTTTTTTTAATTATAGAAGGAATTCATGCACACACTGAAATAAAAGGTAAACCTTCCTTCTTATAACCTCTTGGTTGACCCCTTAGAGGTATTTACTGGCAACTGTTTAATTTCAGTTGTTCTAGTGCTTTTAAATTTTACTTTGGATAACACATTTCCCTTTATTTATTAATTTATAGTAGTATCGGTTGATTCCAAAGTAAAACAACAGGCCTTTGTCTTTTCATATACATATGTATTCTGTCCCATACCAGCAGGAAAGATTTGGAAGGGTTATCCTTTATTGCAGTATTAGAGGTTAGAGATTGTCCAAGATGTTAGACTTTTGGTATAAATACATTTTATAAAATTAAGGTTCAAATGAATTATCATCATTTAGATCATGTCCATGCTTACTTTTCAAGTTAACCCATCTTTCTTTATAGCTTGTTAGAATTCTGTTTCACTGAACAACTTTTCAGTGAGCAGTCCAGCCACTTGTAATCTTGGTGGCTTTTAGGCCTAGACTTAAAGTTGCATTCAGCTTTTTAGGACTACACATAGTAGTTTTAATTTTAAAAATTAAAATTTTTAATTTTAATTAAAGAGGCTACCTGGGTGGCTCAGTCAGTTAAGCATTTGCCTTCAGCTCACATTATGATCTCAGGGTCCTGGGATTGAGCCTCACATCACATTGGGATCTTTGCTCAGGGGGAGTCTACTTCTCCTCCCCCTCTGCTCCTTCCCCCAGCGCACACTGTCTCTCAAAATAAATAAATATCTTTTTTTTTTTTTTAAGATTTTATTTATTTGACAGACAGAAATCACAAGTAGTCAGAAAGGCAGGCAGAGAGAGAGAGGAGGAAGCAGGCTCCCCGCAGAGCAGAGAGCCTGATGCGGGGCTCGATCCCAGGACCCTGGGATCATGACCTGAGCCGAAGGCAGAGGCTTTAACCCAGTGAGCCACCCAGGTGCCCCAATAAATATCTTTTTAAAAAGTTGGCAAGCTGAATTATAAAGCTGGAAGAAACTTAGACGGATTCTGCATTCCTGTCTGCTTCCATCTTTCACTTCTCATGTTTGTAGAAAGCATACCATGTAGTAAAGAATTGCTAAGAATACTGTAGGATAGAAAGACAAAGTGGGGGGGCGCCTGGGTGGCTCAGTGGGTTAAAGCCTCTGCCTTTGGCTCAGGTCATGATCTCAGAGTGCTGGGATCGAGCCCCGCATCGGGCTCTCTGCTCGGTGGCAAGCCTGCTTCCTCCTCCCTCCCTGCCTCTCTGCCTACTTGTGATCTCTGTCAAATAAATAAATAAAATCTTTAAAAAAAAAAAAAAAGGAAAGAAATACAAAGTGGAACAATATTCTAGCATAGTCCGTGCTTACTTGTTACAATCCTATTTTATCCTTTTACCATCAGGTCTTGAATGTATTTTTTCCACAAAATTAGTAGAGTGTAAAGGTGTCCATTCTAGCCCCTTATCCTCTTTTACATACAGGCCGAAGTCACTTTTATAAATGCTGTATGAACACCATTTTATGATATATAAAGAATCATTTATCTTGAAAGATTTTACAAGTGAGAAAACAGTCTCACTAAAATAATATGTTGATTTAAAAGTTGTTTAAAGTAAAAATACTGCCTAAACATACCAAATTCATTGAAATCAAGGGATTTCTTCTCAGGTACTAAGATAATACAGGAAAAATAACATTGTGATACCTTAAATTTAGCAGTTTGTTCTTTTGCTGCACTTATGTAGTATTTTATTTGAGATAGGACAGTGGTGATTATTACACCCATTTTATAGATGACAAAACTGAGGCATACAGATTTTTAACAACTCACCTAATATAATACTGTTTATAAAATATGGAGCCAGAAATATAAATAGAGTAATCTGATCCCTAGGTCAACAGTCTTTCCTTTGTTTTCTTTTACTTTATCACTTTTTTTCCTACCTCATGACTTTTTATTATCTTTTTGCTTACTGTAATAAGTTACTCTGTGTTTGCTTATTGGATTCCAGTTGAAGCCATTTTTGAAGCCCCCTCAATCCACAGTGCTTAGACATTGCAATTAGGTAACAACTGTAATTAAATTTGTTTTTCAAAGAGAAAAATCATGTTTCTCATTGAATTTTTAAAACATTTGTTTATGCTTATATGCTTGAAAGGTAACAAAATTGTTTTTTTGAAGAATTGAAAATTAGTAGAAATACTTTTTGAGATGAGCTGATGTAACATGCTTTTGTCAATAAATTCTCAAATGAACACATCATATACAAACAAGCTTCTTCAGGGCAGAAGAGATTTTTAATTTAGTTTATTTGCATCATTATAGATCAGTATTTAGGCTTTTTATATGTAAATGTATGTTTTGAGGAACAATTAAGTGTTGACAAAGTAGATTGCAGTCATATCAATTGCAGTGCATTTTCCATAATTTTTCTAACTGACATCTTTGATGATAAATAGTGGATGCCAAGTCAAAGCCGATTATACAGTGCACTAGGAATTCATGGGGCTGTCAGGGAGAAGACCGATTGACTTTAAATTTACATATTAATGAGAAGATTTGTTAAGAGAGTGCTTGACTATAGAAAATAACAGCGTATTTATAGGGCACGACATTTTATAAATAAAGCTGATGCAGGAAAATGGAAATTAAACCTTTTAGGTTAATAAATCCAAGAGACTGCTAAAATGCATATTTGCATTTTTATTTTCTCAAATTTACCTTACTCTTTGCAGTCCATGTAGGTTGGTTATTTTTTTTTTTTTTTATTCTGGGTCAAGTTTGTATAATTTTCAAGGATATAAAATTACTTAAGTATTTTCTTTGTGTCATTCAAGCCGAGTATGGGAGAATACATGAAGCATAAATGTAAATCTCTAAGACTAAAGTTGCTTTGGTATAAATAATGGATTTTCAAAAAATAAGTAAATTTTAAGAGTATCAAAAACCATTAGTGGTGTTAAGTATAAACTGAAAGAAACCTCTGGCACTGCAGCTTGACAGAAAGGTTAATTTTATGAACCTAGCTCCTTAAAAGTTAAACTTTCTCTAGGAGATGACAGTTTTGCAAGAATTATCAAAATTTTTTACTTTCATGATTTAGAACTTAAAACTTTGTGTACTCAGAGTTACCTTTTACTTATGAATCCAGGTGATAAAATTTTAGTGGCAGTATGCATTCCATTTTGAAATTTGGAGTGATGAATTTACTTTTATTTCTCTCAATATGTATATGTACTTCAGTTATAAAACCTTAGGTGTACAAAAGTTTCAAGTTTAAAATTTTGTTTAAAGTATTTTGAGATAAATTTCTTAACTTTTTCAGGGACAGCTATAAAATAACTCATCAGAACACAAAATTCACATGAATAATTCTTGATTAGCAATTTTCTGAAAATACAAAGATGGGGGAGAAAGTGCATCATGTCCTGTCTTCTAGGACCTACAGGATAGAGATTATTATTATTATTTTTTTAAAGATTCTATTTATTTGACAGACAGAGATCACAAGTAAGCAGAGAGGCAGGCAGAGAGAGAGGAGGAAGCAGGCTCCCTGCCAAGCAGAGAGCCCAATGCAGGGCCCAATCCCAGGACCCTGGGATCATGACCTGAGCTGAAGGCAGAGGCTTTAACCCACTGAGCCACCCAGGCGCCCCTAGAGATTATTTTTTATTGAATTTTAATTTTCTTTACAGGTTAACTTTCTTTGTAAAATAAATTTTGTATCTTACTAATGAACTATTTTTGAATCTCACTGTTGTGAAATTCATTTATCTATTAAAAAAATTTTTTTAAAGATTTTATTTATTTGTTTGAGAGAGACACAGCAAGAGAGGGAACACAAGCAGGGGGAAAAAAAGGGGGAGAGGCAGGCTTCCTGCTAAGCAGGGAGCCCGATGCCAGGCTGGATCCCAGGACCCTGGGATCATGACCTGAACTGAAGGCAGATGCTCAACGACTGAGCCACCCAGCAGCCCCTGTTGTGAAGTTTTTAAATAAGAGTAGTGTGGAGTTATGGTAGAATCCATGCTTCATAATACAAATACAAAAGTTTTTGTGTACTTTTTTTAGGCACCTGTTGATGATAAGTTCAATATGCAGTTTATTGGGAAACTATGGACCATGTGCATATATTGCTGTGGGGTCTCTCTTCCCTTCCCTCCGTTAGTTATGGAATGTTTATCTTAAAGAGTCCTTATTTTTCTTGCTTATAATTTATTTTTGCTTGGATTTTTCAACTCATGAAGTTTCTTTTTAAAAATATTTTAAATTTTGGGGCATCTAGGTGGCACATTTGATTAAACATCTGCCTTTGGCTTAGGCCATGATCTCTGGGTCCTGGGATCAGGTCATTCCTCCCTGCTCAACCGGGAGCAAGCTTCTCTCTCTCCCTCTCTCTCTCCCCTCAGCTCTGCTCGTTTGCTCTCTCTCTCTCTGGAACTCTCAAATAAATAAAATCTTTAAAAAATATTTTAAATTTTATCCAAGTAAACATGTACATGGTTATAAGAAAAGGTAAGTAATACTTACATGGCTAATAAGAAACATTTTCCTGTTCCTGTTCCTTCCCCACACCTGAATTAGTTATCTCAAGTTCTTTTAGATGTGTATGTATTTAACTTCCTCCATTTCTAAGTAATATGCATTTTTTAGTAATGTATATGTTTTGCTCCTTCTTGATTCACGAATTTTAGACATTTTATAATGATTTTGTATTATAGAAATGGAAGATAAGGCATTCTTCTAAATTGTCTTCTGCTTTCGTTATTCCATCTTTGCAATATTGTATTATAATCTATTAACAAATGTGTATTGTTCATTTAATTATGACTTGGCAAATATTTCTGTATAGTAACATTTTCATCTCCTTAAGGAATCAGTATTTTCTTGGGCCTTATGTATTTGAATTGTCATGTTATTTTTATATTTGGCATCTTGGTTGGATATAATAGTCTTGGGTCATACCTTTTTTTTTTTATTCTTCAGAGGGCTCTCCCTGTAGCTGCAGACTTTTTTTTCTTGCAGGTAAATTGATTTTTACTTTGTTTGTTTGTAACCCCAGGAATCTATTTTCCTTTCTTTGTAATCTGTAAAGATTAGTAAGTTTGCATCTCAGAGTGAGTCATCCTATATGATCTACATATTCACTTCTTTCTTTATTTTGTAGAATTTTTTTGAATTCTTTTTTTTTTTTTTTTGCCCTTCCAGGTTTTTTTTTTGTTCCATTTGTTATTTGTATGCTTCAGAAATGCCAGTTATTCTATTTTACAGTCTTACTCTACTTTCACCTTTTAAAAAAATTGCTTTGTCTTTTTTTTTTTTTAATATTTTATTTATTTATTTGACAGAGAGAGGGAGAGAGAGCAAGCAAGCACAGGCAGACAGAGTGGCAGGCAGAGGTGGAGGGAGAAGCAGGCTCCCTGCTGAACAAGGAGCCCCATGTGGGACTCAATCCCAGGACACTGGGATCATGACCTGAGCTGAAGGCAGCCTCTTAACCGACTGAGCCACCCAGGCGTCCTGCTTTGTCTTTTTATATGTATTCATATTATCTCGTCTTTTTTTTTTTTTTTAACTTTTTTTTTTTTTTTAAGATTCTATTTATTTATTAGAGAGAGAACGAGCACAGGCAGACAGAGAGGCAGGCAGAGGCAGAGGGAGAAGCGGGCTCCCTGCCGAGCAAGGAGCCCAATGTGGGACTCGATCCCAGGATGCTGGGATCATGACCTGAGCTGAAGACAGCCGCTTAACCAACTGAGCCACCCAGGCGTCCCTATCTCAAGTCTTTTTATCAGTAATTTGATTTTCATTGATCTAATCTGTCTTTTATTTATTTATTTATTTGTCAGAAACAGCGCGTGCGCACCCATGCACAAGCCAGGGAAGCAGCAGACATAGGGAGGAGCAGTCTTCCTGCTGAGCAAAGAGCCTGTGATACAGGACTTGATTTAGGACTCAGTTCTAGGACCCTGGGGTCATGACCTGAGCTGAAGGCAGACACTTAACCAACTGAGCCACCGAGGCATTCCCTCTATCTTTCTTTAACAGTTTTTACTTAATTTGGTAATTATAGTTATTTGGCTTTTATTCACTCAGGTTTCAGTCTTACATTACCCTTATTATATAATTTTTTTTTTTTGAGGACACAGAAAATGGTCTTTATTTCCAGACATTTTGTATTATTAGTTTTATTCTGACAGTACTTTTTTTTTTTTTAATTTAAACATATAATATAACCCCACCACCCTCTCTCAACCCCTCTCCTCCCCAGCCCCCTCAGTTTGTTTTATGACATTAAGAGTCTCTTTTGGTTTGTCTCCCTCCTGATCCCATCTTGTTTCATTTTTACTTTTCCTACCACCTTAACTCCCACCCCCGTTGCATCTCCACTTCCTCATATCAGGGAGATCATGTGATAGTTGTCTTTCTCCAGTTGACTTATTTCGCTAAGCATAATACGCTCTAGTTCCATCCATGTCGTCGCAAATAGTAAGATTTCATTTCTTTTGATGGCTGCATAGTATTCCATTGTATATATATACCACCTCTTCTTTATCCATTCATCTGTTGATGGACATCTAGGTTCTTTCCATAACTTGGCTATTGTGGACATTGCTGCTATAAACATTCTGGTACACATGCCCCTTCGGATCACTACGTTTGTATCTTTAGGGTAAATACCCAGTAGTGCAATTGCTGGGTCATAAGGTAGCTCTATTTTCAGTTTTTTGAGGAACCTCCATGCTGTTTTCCAGAGTGGTTGCACCAGCTTGCATTCCCACCAACAGTGTAGGAGGGTTCCCCTTTCTCCACATCCTCGCCAGCATCTGTCATTTCCTGACTTGTTCATTTTAGCCATTCTGACGGGTGTGAGGTGGTATCTCATTGTGGTTTTGATTTGTATTTCCCTGATGCCCAGTGATGTGGAGCACTTTTTCATGTGTCTGTTGGCCATCTGGATGTCTTCTTTGCAGAAATGTCTGTTCATGTCCTCTGCCCACTTCTTGATTGGATTATTTGTTCTTTGGGTATTGAGTTTGCTAAGCTCTTTGTAGATTTTGGATACTAGCCCTTTATCTGATATGTCGTTTGCAAATATCTTTTCCCACTCTGTCAGTTGTCTTTTGGTTTTGTTGACTGTTTCCTTTGCTGTGCAAAAGCTTTTGATCTCGATGAAGTCCCAGTAGTTCATTTTTTCCCTTGCTTCCCTTGCCTTTGGCGTTGTTCCTAGGAAGAAGTTGCTATGGCTGAGGTCGAAGAGGTTGCTGCCTGTGTTCTCCTCAAGGATTTTGATGGATTCCTTTCTCACGTTGAGGTCCTTCATCCATTTTGAGTCTATTTTCATGTGTGGTGTAAGGAAATGGTCCAATTTCATTTTTCTGCATGTGGCTGTCCAATTTTCCCAAGACCATTTGTTGAAGAGGCTGTCTTTTTTCCATTGGATGATCTTTCCTGCTTTATCGAAGATTAGTTGACCATAGAGTTGAGGGTCTATTTCTGGGCTCTCTATTCTGTTCCATTGATCTATGTGTCTGTTTTTGTGCCAGTACCATACTGTCTTAATGATGACAGCTTTGTAGTAGAGCTTGAAGTCTGGAATTGTGATGCCACCAACTTTGGTTTTCTTTTTCAATATTCCTTTGGCTATTCGAGGTCTTTTCTGGTTCCATATAAATTTTAGGATGATTTGTTCCATTTCTTTGAAAAAATTGGATGGGATTTTGATAGGCATTGCATTAAATGTGTAGATAGCTTTAGGTAGCATAGACATTTTCACAATATTTATTCTTCCAATCCATGAGCATGGAACATTTTTCCATTTCTTTGTGTCTTCCTCAATTTCTTTCATGAGTACTTTATAGTTCTCTGAGTATAGATTCTTTGCCTCTTTGGTTAGGTTTATTCCTAGGTATCTTACGGTTTTGGGTGTAATTGTAAATGGGATTGACTCCTTAATTTCTCTTTCTTCTGTCTTGTTGTTGGTGTAAAGAAATGCAACTGATTTCTGTGCATTGATTTTATATCCTGACACTTTACTGAATTCCTGTACAAGCTCTA